>JBBYHK010511501.1:0-13202 GCA_038382065.1 Adansonia grandidieri | reverse complement strand
ACCCTTTGCAAAGTTAATGGAAATTTACAATTTTGAAATCTTTTATTAAAGTAAGCGCTCCTATAAGTACATTTATATATTCATATCATGCATTTGTATCATTAACATACATATATAAATTCATTCATTCATTCATTAATAAATTCATAATTTAAGAAAATCTAGAATTCTCTTTTCAAAGTTTTAAACATTGCTAATCAGGAAAGACCTGCTGAACAATAACTTACTCATTACTATTACACTAGATTCAGAGTGAAGAAAATGGTGGAGGATCAGTTGGCAAGATTGGAAAGACTTGAATAAAGCCAATATAAATCCTAAGACAATATGATCAAAAGGCTGGAAGAAATGCAAAGCCATATCACTAGGATGATGGAATTACTATTGGTAAGAGAGTCAGCATGCCTGCCCAAAATTGGTCCTACTTTTGTCGGCTCATTTAGGGGGGTCCAACCTGAGACACAACAAGCACCTGTACAAGAAACTCAAACTCTGAATATGCCAACTATGCAGCAAAATACCCTTAGAGCTACACCATCTCCAGTGATTGTTATTAATCCTAACACTTTTTCATAAGGGGTTAATACTAGAGCTATATAACAGGAGATAACAATTCTTGATACTATTAAAGAAGTAGAACGAAAATGACAAAAAGCCAAAACTAAAGTAAAGATCAAGAAAGAAAAATTATAGCTTTTAGAAAGAAGGTTGAAAGCCATAGAAAAAGATGAATTTTGCACTAGCGTAGATGTTGTAGATCTTAGTCTGGTTTTTGATTTGATTTTGCCACCGAAGTTTAAAATGCCTGAATTTGAAAATAATAGGGGCACCACTTATTCACAAGCTCACATCAAGATGTTCATTCAAAAGATGGCAGGCTATTCTCATGATGATAAGCTCCTCATTCACTATTTTTAGGAAAGTTTAATTGGATCGGCATTGAATTGGTATAACAGTTTGACTCATAGTCAAATTCAATGTTGGTTAGGTTTTAGCTAATGCATTCCTACAATAGTACAAGCAAATGGTTGAATGGGTTCTAGATAGGTTAAACCTTTAAATATGGAGAAGAAGCCCATAGAGTCTTTTAAAAATTATGCTCAAAGGTGGAGAGATGTAGCATCTCAAGTCTAGCCCCCTTAACTGAGAAAGAAACCACCATGCTATTTGTAGGCACCTTACATCCTCCCTACTATGATAAGTTGGTAGGAAATGCCTAAAAATTTCTTTGATCTTGTTATTTTCGGAGAAATGATTGAAGTTGCCATAAAGGCAGGAAAAATTATGGTAGAAAAACCCTCAACTATGAAAAAAACTAGACCTCATAAGAAGAAAGAGTAAACTTTATCTGCCAACTATGTGAGTTAACCTTTTTGCCAAGAATCTTGTCTTTTCTATCAAAATCGAAGTCAGCAACCCCGGAATATCCTATCTCTGAATACACCTTGACCTTTTACCTCCCCTTCACCATAGAATACTGCCCAGAATCATCCTCAAAACCAAGCACAGACCAATCTAAATCAACCTGCTTGAAGAAACAACCAACCAAGACCTCGTCTTGAGCCACTTCCTTATTCTTATAAAGAAATATTGGATAAGCTTTTGGAGGCTTGATTAGTGGCTTCTCTCTTTACAAAACTGTATGAGGGTGACTTACCTAGCTGGTATGACCTAAACACCTACTGTGAATACCATGCAGTAGCTGGCCATCCAATTGAAATTATAGCGCTTTTAAAAATAAGGTTTATAGTCTTTTGGAAAGAGAAGCTTTCAAATTTGATATGGCTTTGGGACCTAATGTAGTGGCAAACCCTCTACCTAATCATTCTAAATAAGGAGTCAATGCTTTGATCCTAGAAAAAGAGCATGAGGCAAAAAGAGATGTACAAAAGGTTAAGAACCTAATGGAAGAAGTATAGGCTATTCTGATTGAAGGAAGAGTCCTTAGTCAGAATCACAAATATATGAGTTACTAATCAAACCCAAGCCTAAACTTTTGCAAGGTTTATACTATTGATGGGCATAGTTACAGAATTGTTCTGATTTTTTGGCCCTAGTTTAGAAACTGATGGATAATGGTGAAGTTGAATTTTATTCAAAAACCCTTTGACATGAAGAAAGGTTGTTTAACATGGCTAATGAAGGGTCATTCAAATTGCCTTATGAGGTGGGTTGCCCGTTGGTCATTTACTGTAATTGATCAAAACCCACACCTCCCAAGAATGAAAATGTTCTAAAGATTATCATTCAAACTCTAACACGTTTCTATATAAAGATAACATGTAAGTACCTTGGAGATATAATGTTGGAGTGACAACTCCAGAAGCTTTGGCAAGTCAATTAGAGCTTTGGCAAGTTAATTAGCAGCTGTTGATATCACTGGAGTCAGCCATATGACTCGAAGTGGATGATTCTATAACTTGAAAAGTAGTGAAGCTACTGCCAAGCCAAAAACAAAAGGGTAAGTGTTTGGAAAAGTAGTAACTATTAAAGATAGTCCTGTTAGAATTCAAGAATCGATTGAGGAGAAACATGCTGCTAAATTTTTTATATTCATAAAGCATAACGAATATAGCATCGTGGCCAATTAAAGCAGTAGCCAGTAAAAATTTCTATGTTGACATTACTTCTTAGCTCAGAAACTCATCGAAATACATTGCTAAAAGTGCTTAATCAAGCTTATGTCTCGCAAGACATTTTAGTTAACAAGCTTGATCGTCTGGTAAATAACATCGTTGTTGATAATTTTATTTACTTCAGCGACGATGAAATTCCCCTAAGTAGGACGACTTCCATAAGAGCACTGCATATAACTACTGATCGCAATGGGACTATACTGCCTAAAGTACTTATCGACAATGGTTCAGCTCTCAATGTCATGCTATGGGTTATGTTGTCTAGGTTACCAATAGACTGCAGTCAACTCAAGCATAGTCAAATAGTGGTCAAAGTTTTTGATGGGACTAAGAGAAAGATTAAAGGAATTATTTTTGTCCCCTTAATGATTAGCCCATGCCCTTTCGATATTGAATTTCATGTATTAGATATTGCCACTGTATATAACTGTCTCTTAATAAAACCATGCATACACTCTATCGGTGCTATACCATCTTCCTTTCATCAGAAAGTTAAGTTTATAATAAATGACAAATTGGTCAGCATATCAGGTGAAGAAGACATAATAGTTATGACTTCAGCTCAACCTTTTTACATTAAAGTGAATGCTGATGCACATGAATGTTCATTTAGGGCATTTGAGGTTGTTAATGCTACTTTTGTTGCTGAAGGATCTCTAGTTTCGATGCCTCGACTTTCCAAAAGCACTTATATATGTTTGAAGCTCATAGCGGGACAAGGTGCCTATGCAAGAAAAGGGCTTGGCAAGCATTTGCAAGGGGTAAGTCGATCTATTCAGGTGATTGGTAAAAGAGATGGATATGGATTACGTTACAACCTTGGAAGCAACTTAAAAAGGAAAATAAGAAAGCGAGTTATGGGGAATAGTTTGAGTTAAAATTTAATTCCATATCCTTCTTTGAAAGAAATTTTTTGCTATGGTGGGACCATCAATTCTACTGCTTAAGGAAAAAAAACAAGTGATGATATGATGATGATCATTCTGAGTCCTATGAATTTTCAAGTGAACGCAATCAATTCAGATGGTGAAGAGTAGAGGATGATCATGGGAATCGTCCCTACCCTACTAGATATGTCTGGACCAATTGGACTGTTACTGAAAGAACTATAATGTCTAGGACTAATCCAAAGTAATTCTGAGAACTCATCTTGTTTGTTTTGGCCTAAAAATATATAAGGATCTTTTTGTAAAAGGCATAAACATGTCATATCATTATTTTTTAGAAATGAAATGCATAAACTTTTTGTATGTATTTAGAATTCTCTTACATCTACATTCTTTTTTTCCTTTTACATTCTTTTTTCTTTTTACATACTCATATATGAATCATCCCATATTTTCTTGTTTGCCTATATTTGTTTTGTTTGCTTTTACAGATCCCTTGACCAAAAAAGAAATGATGATCTCTTTTAGAATTCAAAAGTCAATTTTGAAAGATCTATTTGCTCGAATGAGGATGATCTTGAAGAAAATTTCAATGATTGCATTTTGCAACCTGACCTGTTAACATTACTTGAGTAGGAGGATAAATGACTAATGCCTCATGAAGAGCCAATAAAGGTTATAAACTTGGGGAATGAAGATGATAGAAAAAAAGTCAAAATTAGAACTGTTATCATGCCCACAACTAAAGGAGAGCTAATAAATTTACTCTAGGAGTTTCATGATGTTTTGCATGGTCATAGCAAGATATGCTGGGTTTAGACCCAAAAATAGTGGTCCATAAGCTGCCTTTAAAACCATAATGCAAACTGGTTCAGTGAAAATTGAGAAGGATGAAGCCTTAATTGTTGTTGAAAATTAATGAGGAGGTGAATAAACAATTTGATGTTGGATTTCTCAAAGTGTCAAAGTATTCAGAATAGGTTGCTAATATTGTTCCAGTTCTTAAAAAAGATAGGAAAGTTAGAATATGTGTAAACTATGGAGATTTGAATTGTGTAAGACCAAAAGATAATTTTTTCCCTCATATTGATACGTTGATCGATAACACCGCAAAGAGTTATCTATTTTCTTTCATGGATGGATTTTCAAGCTATAATCAAATTAAAATGGCCCCTAAAGACATAGAGAAGATAACTTTTGTCACTATGTGGGGCACCTTTTGTTGTAGGGTGATGCCATTCGGGCTGAAGAATGTAGGGGCAACTTACTAAAAGACAATTGTCACTTTATTTCATGACATGATGCATAAAGAAATTAGGGTGTATGTTGACAACATGATTGCCAAGTCTCCTTATGAAGAAAAATATGTTGCAGATTTATGAAAATTGTTTGAAAGACTGAGAAAATATAAGCTAAAGTTCAATTCAACCAAGTGCACTTTCGATGCAAGATCAGGGAAGCTATTAGGTTTCATCGTAAGTGAAAAAGGGATTAAGGTTGATCCTGATAAGATTAGAGTTATTCAGGAGTTGCTTCCTTTACACACACAAAAGGAAGTAAGAAGCTTTGTTGGAAAGTTAAATTACATTGCCTGTTTTATTTCTCAACTCACGGACAAGTGTGATCCAATCTTTCCACTTCTTCAAAAACATAACCTAGGAGAGTGGGATGAAGATTGTCAAATAGCATTTGAAAGGTGAAACAATATTTAGCAAATCTTTCAGTTCTTATACCCTTGATTTCAGGGTGTCCTTTCATATTGTACCTTTCAATGTTTGAGCGATCGATGTGATGTGTGCTGGGGCAACATAATGAGATTGGTAAAAAAGAAAGGGCAATCTATTACCTCAGCAAGTAGTTTTTAGATACAAGGTAAGTTATTCCCAAATTGAGAAAATATGTTGTGTCCTAGTTTAGACTGCAAAAAGGCCAAGGCAATATATGCTATGTCATTTTACTTGGTTAATCACCAAAATAGATCCAATCAAGTCTTTTTAAAGCTCCAACATTGTCTAGAAGAATAGCGAGATGGCAAGTGTTATTATCATAATATGATATAGTTTATGTGGCTAAAAAACTGTCAAAGGAAGTGTTATTATCAAATTCTTAGTGAGCCAGGCTCTTAATGATTATCAGATGTTAGATTTTGATTTTCCTGATGAATATTAGATTAATGTTTCTATTGAACAAGAAGTTGACTAGGTAGAGAAAGTCGAATGGAAAATGTATTTTGATGGGGCCTCAAATTCTTTGGGTCATGGAATTAGAGCAATTCTCATATCTTTCCAAGAAGATTATTATCTTTTTACCACTAAATTGGATTTTGATTACAAAAATAATGTGGCAGAGTATGAAGCATGTGTTATAAGACTTCATGCAGCCATTGAGAGAAATGTGCCACTATTAAAAGTCTACGAGGATTCAGTCCTGGTGATTTATTAGTTATGAAAAGAATAGGAAACTCATGATTCGAGGTTGGCCCAATATAAAAAGTTAAATTTTTAATTGTTATAAGAGTTTAAAAAAGTGGATTTTGTTCATTTACCTCAAGATGAGAGTTGGATGGCTGATGCTCTTGCTACTCTTACCTCGATGTTTAAGGTGAATGAGAACAAAAAAACAATCTCAATTTAAATGAGTTTACATAAGTCCCTCGCGTATTATTATAATGTTGAAGCTAAACCAGATGGCTGCCGATGGTATTATGATATTACAAGGTATCTTAAGAACTGAAAATATCCGGATAATGCCTCTGAAAATGATTAAAAAAAAAAAACCTTGAGAAAGTTAGCAATGAACTTTGTTTTGGATAGTAAAATTCTTTATAAGAGACACTACGATCAGTTATTAAGATGCGTAGATGCTCTTAAAGCATAAAGAATTTTGGAAGAAGTACATGAGGGAGTTTATGGGATTCAAGCCAATGGGCATAAAATGGTAAGACAAATTATGAGGTTGGGTTACTTTTGGATGACTATGGAGGGAGACTATACTAAGTATGCTCGAAAATGTCATAAATGTCAAATTTATGCAAATAAAATTCATGTCCTACTTTCACCATTACATGTCATAACTACTCTGTGGCCCTTTTATATGTGGGGCATGGATGTTATTGGGACAACTACCCCTATAGCTTCAAATCATCATCGTTTTATTTTGGTGGCTATAAACTATTTCACTAAACGGGTTAAAGCAGTGTCTTACGCAAATGTGACAAAGTCGACAGTGATTAAATTCTTAAAGACTAATATTATTTGCCATTTTGGAATACTTGAGAGGATCATAATTGACAATGCCTCTAACTTGAATGATAAATTGATAACGGCGGTATGTACCCAACTCACTTTTTCTTATCATAAATTGATGTTAAAGATTTATAAAGATTGGCACAAAAGCTTTTTTTTTGCATTTTCAGCATATAGAACATCAGTACGAACCTCCATTAGGCCAACTCCTTATCCAATAGTATATGGCACATAAGTTGTTTTACCAATTAAGGTCGAAAGTCTCTCCCTCCGAGTATTGATGGAGACCAAATTAGAAGAAGCTGAGTAGGTCCAAGATCACTATGAATAGTTAAATTTTATCGAAGAGAAAAGATTGTGACCAATTCAGCATGGGTGAATGTATCAGAAGAGAATGATGAAAGCTCATAATAAGAAGTTCTATCCAAGAGAATTTCATGAAGGGGAGCTCATATTAAAGGAAATCTTTTCTAGCCAAAGAGATTCATGTGGTAAATAGGCTTCGAATTGGAAAGGACCCTATGTGGTTCAAAAAGCATTTTCTAGTCAGGCATTAATTCTAGCAGAAATGGATGGGCATACTTTACCCAATCCTATCAATGCTGATAATGTAAAAAAGTATTACGTTTAAAACAAAAAAAAAAGAAAAAAAGAATAGAAGTTAAAATGAGAGGCTTTAAGTTGAAACCTAGAAAAGGCAACTCAGGCAGAATGATGATTGCGAAGGAAAATTCACTAAAACTCAAGATCGAAAAGGAAGGCATTATGCAATCAAAAACATCTTCTAAGATATTGATCCATGAAAGAGAAGTGTTTTAATCAAGAAAGGCTTTTGAAGATTTGAATGAGAGATTCCAACCATCTGGATAACACCCATTTTGTCCCATATTTTGTATATATTCTTATTAAACAATCTAATAATGTGTTTCTTTCCCTTTATTGGAATGTATTTACAATGTTTTATTCATACCCTTTTCACTTTTTTATTCAGGCCTTTATTACCTTCATTTGTACCTCATCATTTTTAGCTTTGTCATACCTTTTTTGTCTGTGTATGTTTCTGATAATTGATGATTGACATCTTACAAATAAATAACAAAAAAAAAAGATTTCTTTGCATTACTTTGGATTAAAGACTAACATTATAGGGACTTTAGTCATTATTTTAATTCTCTAAACATTCTAGAAAGGGTAAAAAATTAATTGATAATTGGATATTCTCAAAAAAAAGGGAATTTGGGCAGCCTTAGTTTAAGTACATTTCTGATAAAAGGAAATAAATTCTTTACAAAAAGTTTCAAATACAAACATTATCAATATTCTTTAGCTTATTCAATTTAAAAAAGCTCCAGACCCGAGCAATATTGGTCATTTTTCCTTCACAGAAAAATAATTTTTCACACAACATTTTCTGAAAATGCCTTCGACTTCGAGTAACAGGGCAGGTTCATCTCTCTTAGATACCTTCAAATCAAGGCCTAAGTGCTAATTCTCTTGACCAGAAGAAGAACATTTTCTAAAAATGTCCTTAAGTGCCAAAATAAAGTGGATCTGAGATGGTGGATAATTATAAAATTCATAGGTTGAATAGAGAAATCATGAGAATTCATTATCTATAGTATGCATGCATTTGAATTCATTAATTTGCAGGAAAGCTTAAGCAGGACATTGAAGGAGAGCAACCATCATGCTTATTTCTTCAAAATCAAAAGGTAAGTCTCTAGTCCTTTTAAATTGACCAAGCATCAAATGTTGCCATCTTTTATCCTTGTTGACTTGTCAACTTTGTCCCAGTCAACTCTTTTATCCTTGTTGACTTGTTGACTTTTCTCCAGTCAACCTTTTATCCCTATTGACTTCGTGGATTTATCTTAGTCAACCCTTTTATCTCGGTTAACTTGTCAGTTTTATCCTAGTTAACCTTTTTTCACCTTGTTGACTTATCGATTTTGTCCTGGTCAACCTTTTATCCTTGTTGACTTATCGACTTGTCCCAGTCAACCTTTTATCCCTATTGACTTGCCAACTTTGTCCAAGTCAACCTTTTTTCTCTGCTGACTTGTCAACTTTGTTTCGATCAACCTTTTATCCTTGTTGACTTATCGAGTTTGTCCTCATCAACCTCGTTTTTCCTTGTTGACTTGTTGATTTTATCTCGGTCAACCTTTTATCCTTGTTGACTTGTCAATTTTATCTAGGTCAATTTTTTATCCTTGCTGACTTGTCGATTTTATCACGATCAACTTTTTAACCCTGTTGATTTATTGGTTTTGTCTCGATCAACTTTTTATCCCTGTTGACTTCTTAGCTTTTTACCAGTCAACCTTTTATCCCTGTTGACTTATCAATTTTATCCCGGTTAACCTTTTATCCCTATTAACTTGTCAGTTTTGTCCTAGTCAACCTGTTATCCTTGTTAACTTATTGATTTTATCCCTAGTGACTTGTCGGCTTTATCTCAGTCAACCTTTTATCTCTGTTGACTTGCTAGCTTTTTACTGGTCAATGTTTTATCCCTATTGACTTGTTGTCTTTGTCCTAATCAACTCTTTTCTCCCGTTGACTTGTTGGCTTTGTCTTAGTTAACTTTTTCTCTTTATTGACTTTTAGGCTTTATCCCAGTCACTCTTTTATCCCTATTGACCTATTGGTTTTATCTGGTCAACTTTTTATCCCTTCGGACTTGTCAGCTTTGTCCTGATCGACCCCATTTATCCTCGTTGCCTGTTGACTTATTGATTTAGTCTAAGTTATCCCTTTTATCCCTGTTAACTTCTCAGTTTTATCCTGGTCAACCTCTTATCCTTGTTGACTTATTAGTTTTGTACCATCAACGCCTTTTGACTTAGGTTTTACCCTATTCATCTTTTTAATTAAGGTTTTTCTTTTGGGCTGATTAGTTTTTAAGTTCATTATTGGTTTTGATTATTTTCACGCATCTTAACGACCCGAATGAAATCATGCCTATTTGGTCTTTGCCTTGTTCTTGATTTTTAGCCACGATCAAATAAGGGTAGCTGTAGACACCTAATTTTGTCTAAGTCTTTTTTTTTTTTATAATTCTAAATATTTGAGATTGAGAACTTGATGGCAACCCTCATTGAGAATGATCTTTTTCAAATGAATCAGACATTCTTAAAACCTTTTTATTCATAGTTAAATGGCCGTAAGTTCACGTGATAAAAAAAGAATCACACTTTGATATCTAATTTTGGATATATAGGTTGAATATTTGAGATAAAAATCATTTTTTTAATCTTTTCTTGTCGAAATTTAAAAATTTGTTTCTACAAATGATATCATAGTCAAATTTTTCATTTTTAAGAATTTTTAAAGAATTTTTCATTAAACTTGGAAGTTGACCATCGTATAAATATACATACACCTGTATGGTATTTATGCTGATATGTACTCCAAAAATAAAAAATATTCAAAGAAAAATTTACATTGGCATTTTATACCATAGGGAGTCAGGTTATCCATTTCTATGATTAATTTTGAATTTTTCATAGTATTGTGAGTTTTGTACTCCTAAAACTTTTTCGCATAAAATTATTTCAGATTCTAGATTCTCATTTTCACCATTTTGTAAATTAGTATTTTGGATAATAGGTTTTATTTAATTCATTTTTATATAAATTTTAATGGATTCTTTAAAACTTTCTCGGTTCTAAAATACAAACTTTTCTTTATCTGTAAAATTTTATGGTGGAATTTTCTTAAGTTTTCAAATTCAAAATTCTTTAAAATTTTGCATTTAATTACCATTAAATCATTTTTTTCAAAATTCATTTTTATAAGTTTTATATTCTCTTCCTGTTTTTAAAATATGGAGTTTTCTACTTCGTAATTTTTTTCAAGAAGATTTTTCTTAGTTTATAATTTTTTAATTCTTCATATTATTATTTAATTCATATTAAATCAGTTTAGGAAAATTCCTTTTATTTTTATTAATTTTACAATTTTCTTTTAAAATTTTTCTATTTTTGAAATATGAAGTTTTCCCCATTGCCTGTTAACTTATCAATTTTGTACAAGTTATCCCTTTTATCCCTGTTAACTTGTTGGTTTTGTCCTGGTCAACCTTTTATCCTTGTTGACTTATCAGTTTTGCACCGTGAATGCCTTTTGACTTAGGTTTTACCCTATTCATCTTTTTAATTCAAGGTTTTTCTTTTGGGCTGATTAGTTTTTAAGTTCATTATTAGTTTTGATTATTTTCACACATCTCAACGACTCGAATCATGCCTATTTGGTCTCTGCCCTGTTCCTGATTCTTAGCAACGGTCAAATAAGGGCAGTTGTAGACATCTTTTGTTCAAGTCTTTTTTTTCTTTTTTTTTGATAATTCTAAATATCTGAGATTGAGAACTTGATGGCAACCCTCATTGGAAATGATCTTTTTCAGATGAATCAAACATTCTTAAAACCTTTTTATTCATAGTTGTCGTAACGTACCCCAGGGTGGATCCTCGCGGATCTATGGGTGCTACGACTTAAAATATTTTCCTGACGTAAAAAATGTCTTCTTGACCGAGAATTTTCTCTCTCGATGTGATGAGAACGAGAATGTATGGATTCTCGACTTGTGGTACCGTGAAAGGGACCATAAGATGAATCGCTCATCTTATTGGTCTCGGATGACCATCACGAAATGGCCAATGCTTGGAGTCACCATCGATCATTTTGGGCTAAGCATAATTGGATGCCTCTTGAAACCTGTGTTTTGAGTTACAAAACTCAAAACAGCGATCCTGTGGTCTACATAATGCAAAGGTTCACCATTTGGGTTCAGGATTTGGTTACGCGTGATGAGGTATGAAACTCTTCGCGACGCTCAAAATCGGTACCTTACTAGCAATGTCTTATCTCGGCTTTGATTCTTTCAATCTTAACTTGTCATTATTTTAATATAACCCTCTTTTAATGCATGAATCTTATAGAAATATAAATCTAGGTTTTAATGAAAAAGATTTAATCTCCTCTATGCCCCAGAGAGATGGGAAATATAGAGATTTTTGATAAAAGTGACCTCTGGATTGAAAATGGAATATTCCACTTCAAGCACTGGAGAGATACCTATGGGGAACATTACCCTTAATTTTATTTGGAAACGTTTTGAAAACATGAATGCAAATAATCATCACAAAGAAATCATGTTAGTAAGACAATAAATGAAGTAACATAACATGGATCATTCAATGCAATGATAAAGAAAAGGAATGTACTATTGGAATTTATCTCGCTATTGGCATCGATTATTAAGGAATAACCGAATCGATAATTTTTGAGATGCATCTGGGTCTTTTGATTAAACAAGGTTTGTTTGATACATTCATAGAAGTTCGAAAATGAGAGAAAAAATTTGATTGTAGTTGAAAGATAGGGTTAGAGTATCCCATCGGAAAGGTGGGGTTGGAGTATCCCCATGGTTAACAAAACTTCATGCTTTAGAAAATGGGTGAACATTCGACAATTTTTGGCAAAATGATTTATTATGAATGAGGATGGTAAAGATGTAAAATATGTTTGTACCTTGATATGAGCTTGTGGGATGTTAAAGTATGCTCTCAAGTCTGACCGGGGTGATACCGAGACATTCGAATGTCTTGAGATGAAATTCGAGAAAACAACTTTTTTGACTATGACCAAAAACAGGGGACAACATCGCGCTATCCTACTTCCTGAATTTATTCTAAGTTGGTTTGAAGGATTTAGAAGGTGGACAAGACACCTTAGAAAGGTGACTCGATGAGGATTATCCTAAAAATATTCCCACTATCCCAAAAAGTCACTTTTCGAGAGAACAAAATTTCAAATTTGGATCAATTTTGTTACTGGCAGAGCATACGATGAACAAGGTGTGTCAAACTTTGAAAAATCATTTCGCACGTATTTGGTATAGGAAGATTGCAAATGATACCCTTCTGAAAAGGGCATTTCATGAATATTTTAAGAAAAATGTTTAAAAAATTTGAAAAAATGATTTAGTGGGTCTGAAATGCCCAACTAGAACACATGTCTAGATTCTAGAGGTTCTAGATAGTTTAGATTTGAAAAATCATAACTTTCTCATCTGAACTAATCCGGAGATGAACAAGACCTCGTTTTAAAGGTATTTTAACATACTTCCTGAGACAAATATCATAAAATTCACTGAAAATCGTTTGGGAGTTTAAAACTCATTTGCACAGCCCCGAGTAGTTTGGGACGATGAAACAGCCCGTTAATCATACCCCTCAAGGTTTTGACTCAAGGAAAAAAAGGCACAAACATTTAGGGAATGATTGTAAGACCATTTTCATTTCAAAATTAGAAGATTTGAGCTTGTTTAACCAAGATTCCAAATCTGGAAATCTTAATTTTCCCCAAGATATTTTGCTAGCTTTAAGGAAAATGCTAAGTCTATGCTAATCCTCATTGGTTGAGGTTAA
>JBBYHK010511491.1:0-13204 GCA_038382065.1 Adansonia grandidieri | reverse complement strand
TACATTAAATATACTAGAAACCACATAGCCTTTTGGAAACTTTTTCTTGTTGGCATTCTCACTTGTGCATTGAAGCATTTTAAATGGTTTAATAGCCTCGGTTTAAGCTTCCCATATTTTCCTTATGGGAAACACTCATTGCAAAGATGAACCCACAGCAAATAACTTACTCTGAACTCAACATGCTTGCGATGCTTGTTATTTGCTTTATTGTACTTCTCATTTTGCCTCAAGATCTTGTGCCAAACTTGCTCATGTAGCTCCTTAATAGGCTTAGCTTTCTCTAAAGCATCTCCACTAACCTATATGTTAGTTAGATAAGGAGCTAAACCTAGAAGATGAATAGGATTATTGCTATACATAACTTCAAATCGGCTGTATTCTATGGTCTGACTAGTAGAATGATTTTAGGCAAATTCAATTTGAGCAAGAACCAGATCCCATTGCCTAATGTTTTTTCCCATGTAGCTCCTAAGAAGACTTCTCAAGCTCTTATTAGTAACTTCATTTTACCCATCATTTTGAGGATGATAAGAAGAATTGAAGTAAGGCTTGTCCCAAGTTTCCTCCAAAGGGTGGCCTAAAGTGACTTAAAAACTTTGAGTCTCAATCTGATCCTATAGTCTTGGGAATGCCATGAAGTTTCACAATCCCTTTGAAATACAAGTCAGAAACATGAGAAGCATCTATGTTTTGTCACAAGGAACAAAGTGAGCCATCTTTGAAAACCTATCCATAACCACCATGATAGAGTTTTTATTGCGTTGAGTCTTAGGCAATCCCACAACAAAGTCAAGACTAACATCCTCCCATAGAGCATAAAGTACTTGAAATTAAGTGTATAAACCAGTGTTTTGCCCTTTATTCTTGGCCAAATAGCAAATTATTCATGACATCTCTCCCCATTATCGGCCAATAAAAATTCTCTTGCACGAGGGCAAGTGTTTTGTCTCTACCAAAGTAACTACCAAAGGTTCCACCATGTGCTTCAGTAATAATGGCTTGTTTAAGAGAACACTAAGGAACACACATGCAACTAGCCTTAATAAGAATACCATCATGTAACACAAACTAATTACATGTACTTTTTTACAAGCTTCCTAAATTTGGCCAAAATCTTGATCTCCCTTATATAGTTTTTTCACAACATTAAATCCTACAATCTTTACATGAATGGTGGATAACAAAGAATGCTTCCAACTCAAAGCATCGGCCAAAACACTTTGAACACTTGATTTATGTTTAATAGTGAAGTTGTAAGCTTAAAGGAACTTTAACCAGGTTGCATGTCTACAATTAAGTTTGTGCTAGCTATTAATGAACTTCAATGCCTTATAGTTAGAATATAACACAAATGGTTTGGCAAAGAGATATTGACTGTAATAGAAGAATGCTCAGTATATAGCATAAAACTCTTTGTAATAAGTTAAATACTTCCTATGAGAATCATTTAGTTTCTCACTGAAAAAGGCAATAAGCTTATCTTCTTAGCTTTAAAAAAAAATACCCAAGTTAGAAGCATCATATTCAACTTCAAAAATTTTATTGAAATCTTAATTTCCTCTCTAGTTACAACATAACCCAAGAAGATAAGGTGTTGGGGAAGAACTTACACTTCTTCAAGTTAGCATAGAGTTTGTGTTCTCTTTATATACCAAGAATCTATTGGAAATGATTCAAATGTTCCTCCTCACTTCTGATATACACAAGAATATCATCAAAATAAATAATAATAGATTTACCAATGCAAGGTTTAAGGATGAAATTCATGAACGGCATGAAGGTACTAGGAGCATCGGAGAGGCTGAATGGCATAACCATCTTCTCATATAAACCATTCCTTGGTTTGAAAGTTGTCTTCCATTTATCACCTAGCCTTATTTTAATTTGATGGTAACCACATCTGGGATTAATCTTTGAAAAGATTTTAGCACAATGGAGTTAATCAAGAAAGAATTGATTACCAAAGGCATAATTAGGGAGAGTATGAATCCTTATTTTCTTTTAGCTCTTTTGGTTCTAAAGAAAGATGGTTCATGGCATATGTGCGTAGATAGTAAGGCCCTGAACAAGATAATCATGGACTACCAATTTCCTATTCCATGACTTCATGACCTTCTTAACTTGTCTTTATAACTCTGTATGCTTTTTTAAACTCATTTTATAGGCTACGTTGTTGCGTAAAATAGCCTCAAGAACAAGACCAATGCAATATTGATGTATCTCATAGGAGGAAGCCTTGGCGGTATTTCCTTTGGTGTCACATCATGGAATTATTTAAGAATAGGCTTTATAATGGAGGGTACTTCATTTTCAGCTTCATTTTCCTTCACCATGACAAGTGCACACATTTCTCCCCCTATATCTAACTCTTTTCTACAATCAATTCTAGTTAGTAACACATTTCCCTCTTTTTTGGAATGTTTTAGAATATCTATAAGTTTAGTAGGACCTAAAATGATTTTACAACCATCTTTAACAAAATAGTACATGTGTTTTTAACCATCATACAAAACTCTCCTATTATAATTCCAAGGATCCCCAAAAAGTAAATGACATGCATTTATAAAGCAGTATCATGCCAAATTTCATCTTTGTAGTTCATTTCAATAGAAAACGGTACTAGGCAGCGTTATGCATCTTAATCTCATTATCTTTTTGAGCTAACAAAGTTGGTAAGGATTAGGATATGGGAATATTTTGAGGTTCAACTTCTTCACCTTCTCAGTAGACACCATATTCTTAAAGCTGTCACTATCAATAATCACAACGCACTTTTCCATGAGTAGTGCACTAGGTGTAGAAAACATTCTTCCTCAACCAATCCTTATTTTCTCCTTCACAAGTAACACTTGGATTATGTTGAACAACAATCGATAAACCCTAGTTAGCATAGGTTACCTCATTATCATTACCTTCTCTTAGACATCTTCACATGCTTCATCTTCCACATCTTTAATTTCTTTTTCCGCCAAGGTAATAATTCTATGGTTTGGACATTTAGATGCAATATGCCCAAACCCTTGACATTTGAAGCACTTACAAGAACTAGAATTTGAAATGTCAAGTTTTTGCTAGACCCTGCTCCATCATTCTTTGCTTGCACTTAGGATAGGACTTAGCTACTGTATTTAGTTTAGAGTTGTTTCCCTTAATGAATCCATCCGGTGCACTAAACTATGAGCTATTACTATGAAGCTCTTTTTATCGTTTCGCCACCTTAAGCACAAATTTAGAAACATCATTTAAAGACCAGTAAGGTTGTAGTTGAACCATATTAGCTATCACATATTTCAGACCTCTAAGGTAGCATGCAATGGATTATTCT
This sequence comes from Adansonia grandidieri, assembly GCA_038382065.1. Lineage (NCBI taxonomy): Eukaryota > Viridiplantae > Streptophyta > Magnoliopsida > Malvales > Malvaceae > Adansonia > Adansonia grandidieri. The sequence goes on along the minus strand of JBBYHK010511491.1, from coordinate 9,876 downwards.
TCTGGTTTAACCAATTCACCCTTGAACAAAAGACTATTAAATTCTACTGTGCATTCTTCTACAAAAATCATTTAAGGACCACTAAGGTTGTAGTTTAACCATATTAGCTATCTCTTTGTTTTAGATTATGGAGCTTGAGAAAAATGTCTTGCTTATAATTATTGAGCAAATATTTCCTTTTTAGTTCTTTTTTTCATTTTTCCCACGTTGTAATTTTGCTTCTCTTTTCTTTTTCTCTTTGCTTTTTTAGATTCTTCAACCAAAAGGATGCATGCTTTCTAAGTTAACGGGAACAATTTAACTTTATGATGTTTGGGTGCCTCATGGGATTCAAAGATATGCTCTATCATGTTCAATCAACCAAGGAACTCATCTAGTGCCATTTTCCCTTCAAACCTAAGAACTTCCACTTTAGGATTAAAGAAGTTATAACCTCTTTGATCATCACGATTCCTCCAACCATTGTTCCTTAACTCTCGTATATGTAGAGGTATGTTATTATCAGAAGTATGACTTTCTGCATGATAGAAATGGTTGTCATCCTCTCTATTATCACCTTGCAAATATCAATAGCTTCATACCTTTCAAAAACCCTCAAACGTTGTTGTAATCACTCAATCTATTGCTTTAAATCCTTTATAGCAACATCATGTTCATCCACTTAAAGGGTTGTTTCTTCCTCCAAGTTTTGTGCATGATGATGCCTAATAGCCATGATCAACCTTAAGCTCTGATACCAAACTGATGCCAAACAAGTGGATTGGAAGTATACTTGGGCATGGGTTGGGACCGGTCGTAGCCTAATTTTTTTTTCAATCCTAAGCCCAGGCCCATATTTCACATGCCCATACTTGCCTGTTTAGGCTTGAATTACTGTTCATCATATTAAAAGTTTTTTTTTGTTACTATCTATATATTTTATAATTAAATTTAAATAAAAATATATTTTTTAATTTAAAATTACTATATTGGGCTGGGCCAAGTTGACCCAAAACAAAAATATTGGGACTCAAGCTTAGGCTTGGGATGTTGTCCATCCATGCCTAGGTCTAAATAGAAAATAACTTGGTAACAAAAATAACACGAACCAACCTAAAAGGATACAGAATTCACCACCCAAGTTTAAAAGATACAAAGAAGATAACAAGGCCCACCACCAAGAATTACTCAAAAGGATATAGAAATACACCACCCCAAGATATAATTCAAGGTCACGATAACCCAAAATAACCCACCACTCTATAGAAATCCACTAAAGAGATACATGATTATAGAAGTTTTAAAAAAGAATTCACTTTCATTTCATACTTAATAATTTACTAATTACATTCTAAAGTGATAATTTAAATACTAGTGGCTGGAACAAACCTCCAAGCCTTAGGAAATTTAAAGGAAATAAGAAAATCACTAAAATTTAATGTGATTCACAAAATTAAGTTAATCATAATTCTAAATCCCTAAAATTTAGCAAATCTATTTGTTTGACCAATCTGTATTAATCAAGCCATAACTTTCTCCACTGAAATCCAATCAATATAATCTCATATATTATGGAAGCTAAACTTAAAAGACCTTTCTAGACATATATGGTACAATTTTAATTCCTTATGAATCAAAGCTATCACCCTTCTCAAGTTGACCCATGTGTAGGATTGCTATTTTCAATGCACCAAAGTCAAAAGTTGTAATTCCTTTAAACCATGATTTGCATGGGCACATGGCTTACTTCCATTAATGTAGACATTCTCGTGTCATTAAGGCCAACCCAACAATGCCGTCTTATGTCTATATAGTTGATAAAAAATAAGCAACGTAATTTAGGAAATAAACAAAACATGCCACTAGGAAGCACCATGTTTATACAAATAATTACACCAACTAGCTCAGACGCTTTGGCACTCGAGAGCTTAGATCTTAGGAATAATTTGTAGCACCCTAAACCTTAGAATACTAAAGAAACAATGAAGTTTTTTCTCTATTACCCTGACCTAAACCTTTTTACGATATTTGAGGCCTCATTGGACTAAAAAGTAACAAATGATTTGTCACGGTTCCTGTGATGAAATGTTGACATTTCACCTAGTTAGCTACTAGCATGCTAGGCATCAGTATATATGTTATTACACTCTTTAAATGTCGATCCCAATATGAAGCCCATACAATAAAAGGCATAAATTTGCGCTAGACAGCGTTAAGGCAATCAATGAAGAAACTGACAAGTTATTGTCTATGGGATACGTCAGTGACATGGCGTACCCTAAATGGCTAGCAAATATGATGGTGGTCAAGAAAGCTAATAGAAAGTGGAGCAAATGTGTAGATTTACAGATTTGAATAAAGCTTGCTTGAAGGGCAATTTTCCATTACGTACCATTATATTTGACGCATCATTTAGGTATAAATTTTGATATTTTATGGATGGCTTTTTAAGGTACAATCAAATCAAAATGGATCTAGCTAACTAGGAGAAAATGACCTTTATCACAGATGATGAAATATTTGATTATCAGGCAATGCCCTTTTAGACTAAAAAATGTAGAGGCCACTTATCAACGCTTGGTTAACAAAGTTTTCAAAGATTAGATTGGATAATCCATGGAGGTTTACATGGATAACATGTTAGTGAAAAGAACATCCATCAAATAATAAGTCAATAATCTAGATCAGACCTTTAAGGTGTTACGAAAGTACTACATGGAACTCAATCTGTCAATATGCATATTTAGAGATACCACTGGTAAGTTCCTAGGATTTATGGTATCCTCTCATGGGATAGAAGCAAACCTAGAAAAGATAAAAGCAATCCTTGAAATGGCTCTACTAAAGTTGACCAAAGAAATGATTTGAGTAGCAGCACTTAATTGGTTTATTTTTAAGCTTGTTAATAAATGTTTGCCTTTTTTTAAGCTACTCAAAAGAGCCATTAGATATAAATGGATGGATGAGTCTCGGCAGGTATTTGACCAATTGAAAGATTACCTTTGCTCACTACCATTATCGGTGCCCTGAACATGGTGAAAATTTATGTGTACTTGGCTGCATTTGAAAAGATGATAGCAACTGCTTTGGTTAAAAAGGAAAACAAAATGCACCTTTCAGTCTGCAATGTCAGTAGGATATTCCAATCGAGGGAAATTAATTACATTAGAATTGAAAAACTATTCTATGGAATTATTATGGCTGCAAACAATACTATTTCCATGCTCATTATATAATAGTCCTTATTGATCAACCTCTAACAGAGAAACTCTTAAAAGTAGACCCTTTGAATGGATGATTTAATGGAGTGCAGAACTTAACAAATTCAGTTTAACTTACAACCCTAAAAGAGTGATTAGAGCACAAGCCTTGGTCGACTTTATCGTTGAATATTCCTTCATGGTTCTTTTTTTAGAAGTACTCCTATCACCAGAGAATGATAAAAATAGAACTTTTAACCCTGCAGAACCTAGCTATGAATAAAGCTAGTGGACAATTGCACATACACAAAGATCAAACCAATTTACTATTTTATTGGCCTAGATAATTAAATTACCCTCAAAGGTTTACCCGCTATTTAACCATATAAGTGAGCAACACCAAGTCGCAACACAAAAATGCCCAAATCAAGCTCAAAGGTCTACCCCCATTTAAGCATATAAGAGAGTGACACAAAGTCGCAATGCAAACATGCTTAAGTCAACCTCAAAGGTCTCTTGCCATTTAGGCATATAAGGTGACGCCAAGTTAAAATGCAAATGTATCCAAGTAAACTTTGACAGCTCTATTTGCTATTCAAACATATGAAAAAGCAACACTATGTTGCAACATAAAACATGTCCAAACATGATAGAATAAGACAAACCATAATGATAAACAGTGATCTTGTTCTACACAACCAACAACAAGCTATAATGCATCATTTTAAGAAAACGCAAAAATTACTAAACCCATAAAGGCCATCTCATAAATTAAATAAAAGTTAATCATAAAAATAACTATGATAGATGTTTACAAAACATTCACTAAGTTATTTACATTGGATAATTTAAATACTAGCACCAACGTCAGATGAAAAAAGCATTTTCTATACATATTCATCAAAAAACATTTGATCTACCAGCTGACCTCTTTCATTCTTTGTTTCATCTTCATATTTTGTTTCCTTGGGTTTAGAAGGAGTAATAAAAGCCACATCTCTAACTTGCCTCTTTTTCATATCCTTTTGACTTGGCATCATGACATTGAAACCTTTAAGAGGTCACATAATTTGGATAACTGTAGGTCTCTAGGATCTAAGGGTCCACAAAGTAATTTTTCACTGTACAAGGCACTCTGCCTATACTTACCACCATATGCCATCATCTAATTCAAGAATGACTCTTTTTGCTAGTTCAATGCTTGTAGAATGCAAATAGCTGTCTCCCCAATTTGTAGCTCCAACTCCAAAATCTTTGCAGTCATTGTGACCAATTTTGAGTCACGAATGGCATCTGCGTTGTTAGCCTCTGCTAGATCCTTCGATAATTTTGCAATTTTTTTTCGTTGTTTTTAACTTATCCCTTAACCCCTTGAATTTTGCTTTATATTTTGTAGTTTTTCCTAAGATTTTAAAGCCAAGTCATCAAACACTCTCATTTTAAAGAATAGTTGTCAACTTGTACTCAAAACTCTTGGGCTTTTGCCTTCTTCATTACAGCCTCCTTTTTTATTTTTTCATGCCTTGTAGTAAATGCATACATTTGATGAGTGCATGCCATGTGACAATGCAAAGACTGCACATAAGACATAACATTTTAAAAACACATGACAAGCATAAAGGAAATTACTATAAAGAGATCCTAAAAAAAGTTTACCTTTACTATGCAGGCTAAACTAGATTGAAGTCTAGTAATGGGATTCTACAACTAAAAAAAAAATTATATCTAATTGAGACACCACTTTACAACCCCAATTGTAAGCAACCTCGCAATCACTCAAAATCTTTCTACTTAATAGAGGATTGTTTCCCCAAGGATACACCTCTGGTACACTCTCAGACCCACTCCATTAAGCCACTTAAGGAAATTATAATAGACTTAATAGAAAGGCCACTAGTAAAAATAGAAGGAGGGGCATTAAGGAATTAGATCAGCTCCTAAATATGGACATAGCATCCATAAAAAGTGTACTTGTGAAGAAAGCCACTATGGCTCCATTTAGACAGGCACTACTTTTGCAACTAGTGATCGAAAGGTCAAAAGTAGCCTTAGATAACGGAGGGTTGCTATGTTGTCATTTGTCTTTCATTTGCCGTAAAACTTTTCCTTGAGCTTAGTATCTCTTCTAGCTTTACACTTGACAAGGGTAGCACGTGTAGCAGGATCCATTTCTATACAAAAATACATCAAAGCCACTCAGAAAATGATAAGTTAAAATAATAATGCATGCCTCTCATATACAACCTCAAACGAAAGAACATTAGATGTTTGCTTAAGCATGTTCTCATCCATCTTCAACCAAAAAACCCTTCACCTCACCTATGGTTACCTTAGCATGGTTGACATATGGTACACTTGTGGCCACGTGAAGATTGACGATGTTGTTAAGTGAACTCTCTAAGTCAATCACTTCAGTAGGCAACCTACTCATAGAACTAGACCCTATAGGTACATTTTCTACAAGTAAAAGAAATATACATCAAGAAATCCAATACGATTATCTTAACTATATATATATATATGAAAGATAGTGTGAAACATACCTGAGGATTTCTTATGTGTAATTGTATTTTATCAACCTTTTTAATCCATAGGGCAAGTAATATCATTTAAAATATAAGAGGTCTGGACCTAAGACAATATTGTTGAACCTTTTAAAGGGTTAAATAATCTTGGCACTTGATCTAATTACTAGCAGAAATATTTTTTTTCTACTCATTCTCAAAGTTTATTAAAGACACCCTTAAAGGTAAGCAATGGCCCCACACTTCTAAAAACCCTACTCCATGCCTAACTTCTTATATATTATGACATACTAGTCATTTTGTACATAGGCATTGGAAGGGATGTCAGTTATCATCCTCTTGCTACAGAATTATAAATAATACCAGCACTCTTTTGTTTCTTTAGTGAAAATAAATGCTTTACCACCTTAACAAAAAGAATACATTTCTTTTCTTTACAAAGTATAAAATATGTAACTAACATCACCCACATATTTGGCTTGAGTTGAATTAGTGAAATGCCATAACGCTTCAACACATTGTAGAAGAATGGCTCAAAAGGCAAATGAAAACCACCTTTAAACATAAAAGGATTCAAAAACATTATTTTCCTAAATGCTAGTCAAGATTTGGTCCCATATTAGGATCGCCACCTCATATTGGCTGAAGTTGAAACCTCTATCTATTAGTTAGTTGGTAACAACTATCAGATTAATCATGCACTTGTATCCATATTTTCCCTATAGCTGGTGTATCCTCATTCTCTTCATCATCGCTAGGATTTGTTGACATTTAGGGAGTCTTTTGACCATTTGACTCTTTCAGATATTGTAGTACTTTTTCCTCTTCTATAAAGATAGAAACCTTCTCACTACATCTAATATAGGTCAACCACTAGACTCAATAATATCAACACTACTCTATTTGATAAGATTTTTTGTATCCCCTTACCGTTAGCCTCTAATTAATCTTTTTTAGCAACTGACTTCAAGAGCATGTGCAGTCGAGGTAAAACAATACAACCAAAGAAACCCAAAACTCAAAAATGAAAAGCAAAACTGGATTAAAGCTTGAATAGCAGTAAATCCTTACTTATAAAATGATAAAAACATGATGATTAAGAAGCAACTATTGAAAAACAACCCTTTGATGATTGCACTATGATGAAAAAAGTAGCGTAATACTAGAAAACAAAAACAAAAATAAACATCTAGAGAAAAATGGATAAAAAATGAGTTCAACGATTAACATTAACACTAAAGGATTTTAGATTAAAAGAAGAGAAAAGAAAGTTTTAGGGAAAATAAAAGAACCTGAAGTTTTGGATAAAAATGAAAGAACAAATAGATCGTACAATAAGAAACCATCGGTATTAATAATTATAAATGTCAGACCTCAAGCCACACAATAGTGGCATGGTGCCACCCAATGAATGATGCGATATAGCTATACATAGATTATGCTTAATTTTCTAGGATTACATGCAAATTTTGAAATTCAAAGTATAATCTTTGCATTGGCAATTGATGACCAAAAATAATTCTATTTGCCTCTTTGTTAGCTCACTAAAACATAAGGAATACACAAAGACTGTGAATAGTCACTTTATAACCATCCCTAATCTTGGAGGGCATTGTTATACCTATATAAGAAGGCCCAAACCTAATTTCGGCTGAGATCAATCATTATGAAAAAGGGCCTGTCTAAAGGTAAGTCAGCCTTAGGTCACATAAGAAATCTATATAAGGTAAAGTATTCTCTCAAAACCCTAAGCTTAATATTTATCGCATATTATTATTTTATTGCCTTGCCTCTCCTTCATCAAAGTCCTTACTAACTTAAGTATCGAAGTTTACCTTGAAGTACTAATTTTGGCACCCTTCTAATCTATTTTGTCTTGTAGATCTCTATATTGTACAGGGTGGTCAACCTTCCTTCAATCCATGTTAAATATTTTAAACTTATGTCAAAGTGGATTAGTTCAATTGGTAGTGGATTAGTTCAATTGGTTAAGTACTCATTAGCACCTTAGTAGGCACTAAGGTTTGAATCCCACAAGCAATCCTACTTGGTGAGTAATATGTATGTATCACTGTTTGCTTTCTTTAAAGCTTATGGCATGCCCACCCTTGATTTGATTAGGCTCCCCTCATCTAAACTTTTTTATGCCAAGAAATATTTGAAACATATTTTTAATTCAGTTATATATATTAACTTTGATATTAATACATTATGTTATTTTTATTTAAAAATAAATCAATTGCTATTATTTAAAAGGTTTGATGATAAAGAAATTACTTAAAGCAAAAATGAAAATGGGCAAAAAAATAAAAATGATCACATTTCTAATATTTAAAATAAATTTTTAATAAATATTAGTTTAATCAACAAAATGTTAACATAGTTACTTTTTCTAGAGATAAAATGCATTTTTCAAAGTAAAAGAGGTAAGTTTATTCCAATAAATTCTCATGAAAGATAGTTATAAACCTTTTCTATTATGCTTTCTTCCCTTTTGGTTTTCATTTATTTCTTTAACTAATTTCATTATCACTAATATTTTAAAATGATAGTAATTAATTAATTTAAATAAAGATATTTTAATAATTCATTTCAAAGTTAATAAGTAATTGAATTAATGATAAGTTTAAAATATTTAAAATGCACTCGAAATAGAATATAATTTAATTAGAATTTAATTTAGTAGTAATTAATGATAATTTTAAGACTTACTAAATTCTCATTATTTTTTAGTTAACAACTTGTGAGTTAAAAATAAAAAATAAATAAAAATAAATGATTTATAATTAACAAATGATGTGTTTGCCTTTTAATTTAAAATTCACCTAAAAATAATATCTTAGAAATTAGTATATTTTGCAACAAACCTTAAAGGTAAATAGGTGTTTTCCAAAATAAACTAGAGGAAGTGTATTTTTTGTCAAACATGAAGCATAAGTGTTTTTACCTCTTATTTTTAATATTATGTAAAATTAATTATGAAGATAAAAATTCAAAGCAAATTTTAAATATTTTATTTATATAGAATGAATTGATTTATTTATTTTTTTAGTTTAGTGGAAAAGAAGAACTTTTAAGATAAAGTAATTTGATATAAACTTTTAATTTTTATTTATTATTAAATTAATTTATTTAACAAAAGTGTTTTAATGAAATTAAACTTTTAATGAAATTAAACTTCTTACTTATAGATTAGATAACACATATTAATAATAAAAAATTATTTACAATGATAATTTAGAAATATAGTGAAGAATAACTATTTTAGTAAGTTCAAATGATTTTTTACACTCATATTTCTATACATACTAGCATACATTACCACGTATGTCACACGTAAATTCTTGTTGTTTGATTGAATTTTGAACATATAATTGTATGTTTTACAAATAAATAAAAATAATAAAGTGATCATTAATGAGATTTGTATCAACATATAAAGTTTCATTCCATTTGCAATTCATATCAAATTAAAACAATTTATTATTTTTAATGATAATAAAAATACAAAGATAAAGAAATTTAGTGTAAGTTTTAACCCTTTTATTTATATCCTTGTTTATATTAACCTTAAAAGTAAATAATTTGTTTCACAAATAAATCAATTAGTGAAAGTATAAGAAAAAAAACAAAATCATAAAAGCAAACAAGGATAATCTTGTCTTTTAATATTTCATTTAATATTTTTTATCAAAAAATTACTTTCTTATTTCTAAAAAGACTTGCTGATTTTCTTTAAACTCTTTATTTAAACAAACTACATTTTATTTACTTTTGACTGAGTTGGTATTATAAGTTAAGTAATATTAATTAAGTTAAAAAAATACATAAAAGTTAGATTATAAAATCAATGATATATCATAATAAGAGTATCTATTTATACTATTATAATGTTCTTAATTGAGTTTGGTGTTACGAGTCAATAATACTAATTCAATTTAGAAGTATATAGAAACCAAAATAATGTTATAATAATAAAATAAAATCAAGGATATTTAAGTCATTTGATTGAAAATCTAGCCACTAAAAAATTACTCAATTTTATTAGTGTCTTTTAATAATATATATAAATAATATAACATGGTATACGCTAACTATAAAAAATCTGCTAAAATGGATGCCTATATAGATAACTTATGTATATGATACATAAGCCAAATAATAAATTATTT
>JBBYHK010511490.1:0-62032 GCA_038382065.1 Adansonia grandidieri | reverse complement strand
ATATCGAGATGTATTCACTTGGTCATATCAAGACATGCCAGGACTAGACACTGATATAGTGGTCCACAAGCTTCCCAGCAAGTTTAGGTGCAAATCGATCCGACAAAAGCTATGGAGGATGAAGCCCAAAATGCTCCTCAAAATTAAAAAAGAAGTCAAAAAGCAGTTTGATGTAGGGTTTGTTGGAGTAGCCAAATATCCGGAATGGGTTACCAATATAGTCCTAGTCCCAAAGAAAGATGGCAAACTACGAATGCGTGTTGATTATTGGGATTATTAGCAAAGTACAAAAGATGGAAAAGTCCCAAGGATAACATCCCACTACCCCATATTGACACTTTGGTAGATAACACAACCAAGAATTCTCTGATCTTCTTCATAGATGGATTCTCCAGCTACAACCAGATCAAGATGGTGCCCGAATACATGGAGAAAATAACTTTCATAACCATGTAAGGGACATTTTACCATAATGTCATGCCCTTTGGACTCAAAAATGCTGGGGCAACCTATCAGTGGGCCATGGTAGTGCTGTTCCATGACATGATGCACAAAGAAATTAGGGTCTACGTTGATGATATGATTGCCAAGTTAACAAAAGAGGATGAGCATGTCATAAACCTTCAAAAACATTTTGAACAGCTATGAAAATTTTAACTCACATTAAATCCTGCCAAATGCACCTTTGAAGTCATTTCAACTAAGTGTCTAGGCTTTATAGTCAGCAAAAAAAGGATTAAAGCTAACCCAGACAAAGTCAAAGCCATTCAGGATATGCCACCACCTCAAACCTAAAAGAAAGTGATAAGCTTTTTAGGGAGACTTAACAACATTGCTAGATTCATATCCTAGTTCACTGACAAATGCAACCCCATCTTTTGGCTCCTTTGCAAACCAAATCTAAGAGAGTGGAATAAGGCATGTCAAGAAGCCTTTGATAAAGTCAAACATTATCTGTCAAGCCGATCAGTGTTGGTACCGTCGATGCCCAGTCAACCTTTAATCCTTTACTTGGCAATCTTGGACAAGTCTATGGGTTATGCATTAGGGTAGCATGATGAGTCAAGAAAGAAGGAACAAGTAATCTACTACTTAAGCAAAAAGTTCATAGAATACAAGTGCAATTACTCCACAGTCAAGAAGTTATGCTGTGCTTTAGTGTGGATAGCCAAGAGACTCAGGCAGTACGTGTTGTATCACACCACATGGTTGATTGCAAGGCTTAATCCTATCAGGTATCTATGCGAAGCCCTTGCACTATCAGGAAGGCTACCTAGATGGCAAGTCCTGCTTTTTGAATATGACATTACCTATGTTAGTCAAAAGGCTATCAAGGGTAGTGTGATAGCTAACTTTTTGGCAAGTCGAGCAGCAAATGACTATGAACCTTTAAATTTTAACTTTCCAGATAAAGATCTAATGTGCATTTCTGAAGATGAAGATGCCTCCAACCAAGATCAATCCTAGAAGATGTAGTTTGATAGAGCATTAAACACTTTAGGACATGGAATTGGGTAATATTAATGTCACCAACAGGAGTCATTATCCATTCACAACAAGGCTAAATTTTTGCTGTATGAATAATATCACAGAATATGAAGCTTGTGTCATGGGGCGTTAAACAACCATTGAGAGGAATGTTAAGATATTATAGGTGTTCATTGATTCAGCCCTAGTTATCTACCAATTGAAAGGGGAATGGCAAACTCGTGATGCCAATCTGATGCAGTATAGGAAGATGATAGCAAAGCTCAAGAAAGTATTTGATGATATTAGCTTTTGACATTTACCTCGAGAAGAGAACCAAATAGCTGATGCTTTGGCTACCTTGTCCCATGTTTAAAGTTAACTAAGAGTCAGATGTTGCTCCCATCCAAATGAGCATCTACACAACTTTTGTTCATTGTCATAGGTCGAAAAAGAGAAGGATGGCCTACTGTCATACTATGACATCTTCGTTACATCAAGGATGTGTAATATCCCAAACATGTAATCGAGACTGATAAAAGGACTATCAAAAGGCTAGCCATGGGATTTGCTTTTTATGGAAAAATCTTATACAAAAGGAGTCACAATCAAGTATTGCTCAGATACATTGACACTCTTGAAGCCAAAAAGATCCTAGAAGAAATTCAAGAAGGGATTTATGGCACACATGCTAATAGACATTGAATGGCCAAGCAAATCATGAGAGCAGGTTATTACTGGTTAACCCTTAAGAGAGACTCCATCAATTATGCCAAAAAATGCCATAAGTGTTAAATCTACATGGACAAGATCAATGTCCCTTCAATGCCACTTCACATTATGACAGCCCCATGGCCTTTCTCCATGTGGGGCATGGACATGATCGGGCCAATCACCCGTAAAGCTTCTAATGGGCATCATTTTATCTTAGTAGTGATTGACTATTTCACCATATAGGTAAAGGAAGAAGATCCTTATGGATTAAGGGATTAGTAACCCTTCTTCGGAGGGGCCCTAATCTTGTCAAAAATGGATGGCAATGTCTTGCCTAACCCAGTCAACTCAGATTCCATCAAGAAATATTACATGTAGAAGGCAAAAACCTAAAAAAGCATCATTTACAAAAAGAAAGAAAACAAAAAAAAAAAACAAAAAAAAAAACAACAAAGAAAACATAAAAAAAAAGAAAGAAAACAAAAAGGGTTTCAGATGAAAATTTGAAAAGGGCATTTAAGTAGCCAACTCAACTACAGTTGAAAACCCATAAGGATAACTTGAGAAGATCAATTTTGATGAGGCATAAACTGAGAGTACCTATAAGACAATGCAAAACAATCCTAGAGATCTTCCAAAGATCAACTCATACTAGTCACATTTATTGTTCAAGAAAGATCCTGAAAAGACTGAAGGAACATTCATGTCATGATTGTCAGAGGCATCTTTCACCCAAAACATCATACTTTTGCCATTAAATCACTTGTTTGTCAAATAGTATACCAAGTTATATCTCTTTGTTATCGTGAATAAATATTGCCTTATTACTTTTAACCCTTGTACAATTCACATTGCACTCGTTATTTAGTTGATAATATTTGATAATCAACTAAAATATGCATCAAGACATCTTGATATTATATCTAAAGGAAAAGAAAAGCATAGGAAACTCTACTCATGCCCTGATTGTCAAAATCATGGACTTTTTGCATCCAAACACCCACTAGGCATGACCATTCACCAAACCATTTCTTGCTTTCACAAGCCACATCTTAAGAAAAAAACCATTTTAAGCTAACCAAAAATTGACCCATGCGTTCTATCTGAATCCTAGCGAAACCAGAGACATCAACCTAATCAGGCAAACGGTCTCTAAATTATTTACAATGCCTTCTAATTGTCAAAAAAATGATTAAACCTCTCAAACTGGGGAATGCAATAATCCAAGTTCTTGAAAATAGATTTTTTGTCATGTCCCTAATGGAGCTGGGATAACCCCAATCCCCAATGGGATTAGGAAAATTCTCATCCATAGTTGCAACAAAGATGAATCGCCATCCCTATGAGAGTTTGAATGATGTACAAAAATAACTATAGTGATCTCCCATATTAGACTTCACATCATGCAATCATGATAGCATTCCACATCATGCATTCACATTACCATCACACATCATGATTTTTGCAATGTTATTTCAAGCCAGGTTCACCAAACCTTAAAGGAGTCCCTAGTAAGAACTTTAAGCTTTGTAAATGAATCACTGTTTAAGAGGCACCTATCAAGAAACCTTCTCAAGCCCATACAAGCTAGTGGCAACAAAATTATCTGCAAACAACCTGATGCCAATCATACCCATATCAAGCCCACAAGTCAATGGCACCCTTTTCAAAGCCCACAAGTCAGTGACATCTTTTCAAAGCCCACAAGTTAGTGGCACTTTTTTAAAGCCCATAAGTTAGTGGCACCTTTTTAAAGCCCACAAGTCAGTGGCACCTCTTCAAAGCCCATAAGTCAGTGGCACCCTTTTTAAAGCCCACAAGTAGTGGCACTTTTTCAAAGCCCACAAGTTAATGGCACCCTTTCCAAAAGCCCATAAGCTAGTGGCACCTTTTCAAAGCCCACACAAGCTGGCGACACCGAAGTCTGAGTCAAAGCTCACACAAGCTAGTGGCACCCAATTCTAAGTTGAAGCCTACACAAGCTGGAGGTACTCGAATTAAAGCCCACACGAGTTGGTGGCACCCAAGTTTAAGTCAAAGCCTACACAAGCTAGCAGTCTATACTTGCTTAAGGGGGTCAAACCTTAGAAAACCTAACATCCTAGTAGGGAGACAAACTTTACAAAATTCACTTAAACCTCTATCAAGATTACTATAATACACTACACTTATCATAGCGAAGTTAATTATAATTTATTTCTTTACAGGTGTTCTAGGGAGCGTCATTCCACCCTGGACAAAAATAATGTCTATTTGTCTTTGCCTTGTTCCTAATTCTCAGCAACGGTCAAAGAGGGGCAGCTGTAGACACCTTATTTTGTCCAGACTTCTTTTTTTTAGCAACCGAGCTAATTTTCCATGGTCGGGGCATTTTTAAGTCATCCATTGTTAATCAAAAACTTAATTTTAACTCATTTCGTTGCATAAAAAAAAGATCAAAACCCATATCAAATTACGAAATTGGACTTTTGAATTGATCAAAGCATTTTTTGAAGTCTAAATTAGATAAAAAAGGTTAATCTATGATCATCCTACCCCTAATTTGTTGACCAAAATCACCATCAGCCACCCTATTTGTTGGAAAATCATTTTAGCATTTAAACCAGCTACCCTATGTCCATCACATTGGCAGCAAGTTGCTCCCTACAGCCACTCTATAGCCAGCAAACTAAGATCACTTAGTCCCCTTTGAGAAATGACTAAAAATACCTTCAAATTAGCTATAAAATGATGGTAAAAATAGACCATTTATATCTCAGCTAAAAAAGGCTAGATTCCAGCTTGTTTTAGCTTTCAAAAACACATTCCTACATCAAGAAAACCAAAATCCCGTACCTACTCACTTAGCACCCAAAAATAGCCTCAAAACACTCACTCTCAACTTTTACACATTTTGAAAATCACCGCTATCCATACTAGAACCAAAACCTCATTATTTTTCTTTTTTTTAATTATTAACAGCAAGAAAAAGAGAGAAATTTGAGCCATCTCTGTTGTTCCAACTATTTGGCCAAAATTAAAGTTTTGTTGGTATAACTTCTTACTTTATCAGTTGTATTTTCTATTTTTCAGCATCTTTATCATTTTAGTGATCTCTCCATGTTTCCATCACCCTCTTAGGATTATCATGCATTATTATGGCTTTTGGTTATGGTAGTTTAGGATTTGGATACCTTAATGCCCTTTTGATGTGTAAAATGCCTTATTTCATCCTTATTATTTTGATATTGCTCATGCATTTTATGCCATATCCATGCATCTTCTTATGATTAATCCATGTATGAATCCTTAGCCTAGCATATTTCAGGCATGTTTATATGTTAGCTTGCATTTTGTCATGAATCATTGTCATTTTCAACATGCTTCACGCTATGAGATGTGTGCATAACACTTTCTTTATCAAGGCCATTGGTAAAGTTTGCATCCCCATTTATGTTTCGTGCCATCCCCTTGTATGTTCCTTGTCTTCTCCTTGTCTAAATGCATGCTTGATGGCTATCAAAAATTGATTTTCAAAATCTCCCTAAGCCAAGCATGTTAACCTCAACCAGTAAGGATTAGCATGAACTTGGCATTTTACTTAAAGTTAGCAAAACATCTTAGAGAAAATTAAGTTTTCTAGATCTGGAATCTTTGTTAAATGAGGTCAAATCTTTTGATTTTGCAATGAAAATGGCCTTACACTTATTCCCGAAATGTTCGTGCCTTATTTTTTAGTCAAAACCTTGAGTGATATGAATAATAGGCTGTTTTATCATCCCAAAAGGCTGTGCAAATGAGCTCGTGATGCTCAGGCCACTCTTTCTCTTTAGTTATGGACGTTCAAATGTCAATGACTCGAGTTTGGACCTGAAAACACAAAGAAAAATAAAAAATATCCCTTGCTTTGCTTTATCCTTTGCTGGCAGCATCACTATTACAAATTAAAAATCACTTTAAAATCCTAAACAATTTTTCATGAATTTTATAATATTTTTCTTTGAAAGTGTGTCAAAATATCTTTAAAATAATGTCTTGTTCACCCTTGGATCAATTCGGATAAAAGATTTATGATTTTTTAGACCTAGACTATCTAGAATCTTTAAAATTAATAACATGCCTTCTGGTTAGGCCCTTTAGGCCCACTAAACAATTTTTTTCAAATCCATGTAGCATTTTTCCTAAAACATTCCCAAAATTCCCATTCTGGAAATGTATTGATTGCAATTTTTTTATACCAAATGAGTCCAGAATGATTTTTCAAATTTTGACACACCTTATTCCTCATATGCTCTGCCAGCGGTGTAATGGATCCAAACTTGAGAAATTATTCCCCTAGAAAGTGACTTTTTGGGACATTAGGAATATTTTTCGGTTGACCCTCATCGAGTTACTATTTTAACAGTGTCTTATCCACCCTCTAGAGCCTTTAAACCATTTTAGAATAAATTTGGAAAGTAGGATAATGTGATGCTATTTCCTGGTTTTGGTTATGGTCAAAATTGAGTTGTTTTCCTGAATTTCATCTTGAGACATTCGAATGTCTCCGTATCACTGTGATTAGAATCGAGAACATCCTTTGACCTCCCATAGGCTCGTATCAAGGCACAAACATATTTTGCATCGTTACCATCCTTATTCACAATAATTTCTTTTACCAAAAGTTGTCGAAACGCTCACACATTTCCTAAATCATAAAGTTTTGTCAACTTAAGTTTTCTAACTCGACTTCACGAAAGAGTGTTAGACGTGTCACTTTTGGGGATACTCTAACCTCGACCTTCCGAGGGGATACTCTAAACCTGCTTTTCAAAATTATCAAGACTGAAAAATCTTCCTTTATCAAAATGATTTGTCATCCATGGGGATACTCCAACCTCGACCTTTCGAGAGGATACTCTAACCCCGCTTTTCAAAATTGTCAAGATTTAAAAATCCTCTATCAAAATTATTTGTAATCCATGGGGATACTCCAACCCTATCTTTCTGAGGGGATACTCCAACCTTATCTTTCTGAGGGGATACTTCAACCTTGTCTTTCAACTACAATTAAATTTTTCTCCTTCAAAGACCTCCATGAATAGTCAAATAAACCTCGTTTAATCAAGAAACCCAAACGTATCCAAAAAATTGTTGATTTGATTATTCCTAGATAATCAATACCAATTGCAAGATAAATTCCAATAGTCCATCCCTTTCTTTATCATTGCATGATCCATATTATGTTACTTCATTTATTGCCTTATTAACCTGATTTCTTTGTGATAATTATTTGTATTCATGTTTGCCAATCATTTCAAGTAAAACTAAGCGTAATATCCCACATGGATATCTCTCCAGTGCCTAAAGTGAAATATTTTATTTTTTAAAGTAAAATCCAAAGGTCATTTTTATTGAAAATCTCTATATTCCCCATCTCTCTGGGGCGTATATAAGATTAAAATTTTTCATTAAAACTTGGATTTGTATTTCTATAAGATTCAATCATTAAAAGGGGTTATATCAAAATAATGACAAGTTAAGATCGAAAAAATTGAAACTAAGATAAGACATAACTAGTAAGGTATTGATTTCGGGCGTCGCATAGAGGTTCATACCTTATTATGCGTAACCAACTCCTGAACCTAAATAATGAATCTTTGTATTATGTAGACCACCGGATCAATGTTTTGAGTTTTGTAACTCAAAACATAGGTTTCAATAGGCATCCAATCATGCCTAGCCCAAAATGATCAATGGTGACTCCAAACCTTAGCCATTTGATGATGGTCATCTAAGACCAATAAGATGAGCGATTCATCTTATGGTCCCCTTCACTATACCACAAGTCAAGAATCAGTACTTTCTCATTCTCATCATGTCATGAAGGAAAAGTCTCAATCAAGAGGACATTTCTAAGTCAAAAAAATATTTTAAGTCATATACACCCATAGATCTGTGAGGATCCACCCTATGTGCACATTGCGACACCACTTAAACTCTATTTCCTTCTTCATGCTTTCGATCAAAGGAGCTAGAATGGTACTGATATTCTTCACAAAGCATCTATAGAAGGATGCAAAGCCATGAAAACTTCAAACTTCAGCAATGTTAGTGGGAATTGGCCACTCCTTGATAGCTTTAACCTTCTCTTCATTAACCTCTACTCCATTTTGGGAATTCATAAAGCATCCTTGTGCACTTCTTAAGGTTGACAAATAGCTTCTCTTCTCTAAGCACTTCAAACACCTTTGTAAGATGCTCTAGGTGTTCATCAAAGCTCTTACTATAGACAAGTATGTGATTGAAATAAACAATAATAAAATAAGCAAATTTTCATAAAACATGGTTTACTAGCTGCATAAATGTGCTACAAGCATTGGACAAGCCAAACGGCATTACTATCCATTCGTATAACCCAAACTTAGTCTTAAAGGTCATTTTCCATTCATCATTTTCCTTCATTCGAATCTGATGGTATCCACTCTTGAGATCAATCTTTGAAAAGATAAAGGAACCATGCAACTCATCCAACATGTCATCAAGTCATGGGATGAGATAGCAGTATTTGACTGTAATCTTGTTAATAACTCTGCTAACTACATACATGCACATTGATCCATCATTCTTAGGCACCAAAAGAGCTGGTACTGCACTTGGACTCATGGACTCTTTAATAAAGCTCTTTTCCATCAACTCCATTACTTGCCATTAGAGTTCTTTAGCTTTTTCTGAGTTACAATGATATACTAGTCTATTGGGCAAGGCTAAACTAGGTATTAGATCAATTTGATACTTTAGAAGCTCTTTCAAGAAAGCATCCAAAAATTCCTTTAATATCTTCTTTAATTTCAGATGGACAACTCCACCTTCACCTGAAATCTCCTTAACTATCAACATGTAAACAATCTCATTAGATATTAGATCATGTTTTACCTTCCTTTTATTGGCAAATAAGTTTTCCTTTGTTACTTTGTTGATCGCTAACTGGACTTGTATTACTTGGGAAGGACTGAGAGGTGTCAATAGCACACGTTTACCATCCTTACAAATAGAATATGTGTTTACACACCCATGATGCACAACTTCTCGATCAAACTACCAAGGTCATCCAAGAAACATGTGGCTAGTACTCATTGGTACCACATCATAGGTTACGTCATCCTTGTACCTTCCTATAATAAATGGCACCTTCACCTATTATGTAACCCTTAGATCTCCCTCATTGTTTAGCCATTGCAAATGATAAGGACATGGATGCTTAGTAGTAGTGAGGTTTAGTTTATTAACTAATGCAGTTAAGGCTACATTTATGTAGCTCCTTCCATCAGTGATTAAGCCACATACCTTACCATTAATGCTATAATAGTTATGGAAGATATTCTCCCACTGTTTCTCCTTTGTCTTTAATTGTACGACCATTTTATGACAAATAACAAGCAATTCTCCTTCTTCAAGAGGTGTAACTTACTTTTTTTTCCACTTCTACTTTCAAATTTAACTTATCTTCACTAATAACTTCTTCAACTGATTCATGGGCAATCATTACCTTCTTTTTAGGACATTGAAAAGCTATGTGTCCAAGCCCGAGGCACTTAAAACACTTAATGCCATAGCTTATTGTTAAAAGTTTAACTTTTTTTCCCCTTTTTTCAACCACAGTCACCTTAGTAGGATCCTTTTTTCTTTAAGTTTTACAACTATTTTGGAGGTATGAGATGAAGAATAGGATAAGGTTTAAGGTTTACTTACCCTAGATGTGCTTGTTTTATGTTCCCTTTCAATCTTCACAACTACTGTAATCACATTATCTAATGTGACATATGGTTGTAACTCTACTTGATTTACAATCTCCTTATGCAGCCCACTAATGAATCTTGCAATGGTTTATTCTTGAGCCTCTTGTAGATCACATTGCATCATTAACATCTCAAACTCTTTCACATAATCCCCAACACAGTAGGCTCTTTGTTGCAAAGTTTACAACTTAAGCAATAACTCTTACTTATAGTATTGAGGTACAAACTTCTTTTCTATAAACCTCCTCACAAGCCCCCATGTCAAGATTGGATTTTCTCCTTCACACCTTCTTTACACGTTCATATTCTCCCACCTTAGATTAGCATAATCAGTAAACTCTAGAGCTACGAGTTTTTCCTTTTTAGCCTTAGTGTATTTTTGACACTTAAAAACTTTCTTAACACATTGTACCCACTCCAAGTAATCTTTAAGAGAGCTTGTTCCATGGAAAGGTGGAATTTTCATCCTGATATTATCAAAGGTTCTTGGCTGCCAGTGTTGCCTTGGTACTTCTCATGTTTATCTTTTATGCCCAGAACATCATACTTATCACCCTCATCATGATCAATCCTTCTTCTTTGTAGCTGATTGTGTTATGGCTGATTCACTGCCAATCTTTCCACCATTCACACAAGCCAATCCATGCATGTATAAAGCTCTTTGTTATTACATTCAAGGGCTATAAGATAAGCTTGTTCAAAACTTATTACTTGATGCTATCTTAATTTGGCAATGTATGGGTCCTCTACCTTTTAACATAGTGTTTATAACTCTAAAACCTATAAAAACCTTAGCTCTAATGCCAATAATGATGAGTCTTATCAGAATAGCACTCGATGGAAATAGATTTCTAATTATTCAAAACAAAAATTAAAGAAAACAAAAATCTAAGTTAAAAGGATAGAAAGAATAAACCTTGATTGATTGATGAGAATCCATGCCACAATTAATACAAAGGTTGGATGCCACTTTTGGGGATAAGAAACCTAAGAGGTAAGTTTCATAATCTTGTCACCAAGAAGACTTGGATAAGAAAAATAACTAAAAATAATTAGCTACTTTATTGATTAACTGTGAATACCCCAAAAACAAGCATAAAGTCCCCTATTTATAATAGAGGTTTGGCCAAAAGCCTTTACAAGAAAAGGAAACTAAATCCTAAGTAATTAATTAAGATATTACTTGCTCACAAAGAAAATAAAATAGTTAATGGAATTAATTTCCTTGCAAGCTAAGGAATTAAAACCTTTTTTAAAAAATTGAAAGCCTTACATATTAAGAAATAATCTTCACACCAAAACTTTTCTAATTTGGATGCCACTGACTTTCTCACTCTATAAGACTTTTAGAATATTTAAGGATCTTCCTTATCGAGCATATAATATACCAAATTGACTCTTTTAGCCCTTGATTATATGACTAGGCTTGTGTACTTGAACTCCTCCTCTTTTAGGCCTTATAACTTAGGCCAACCATAATATGGCACATTAAAAAGCAAAGCAACAATATCACGTATTTTGATCAGGAGAACATGTTTATGGTGGCCAATCATAAAAAAATTGAGATTATTATGAGTATCCATGTTTATCTCATTTAACAGATAAATTGTGATTCCAAGCAAAATGGTGGAAGGAAAAGCTTTTCTTATAAAAGTAAAGCATCAATATCATGTATCCCAATTATAAAAAGAATGGAGATTATTACGAGTATCCATTGTTGTCTCATTGATAAAAGAATAATGTTTCTAAGCAAAATGATAGAATATAAAGCTCTTCTTGCAAAAGCAAATCATCATTATCATGTATCCCAACATGGAGAACATGTTTATTGTGGCCAATCACAAAAAGAATAGAGATAATAGTGAGTATTTGTGTTTGTCTCATTTGGTAAATGAAATTTAATTCTAAAGAAAATAGTGGAAAAAAAAAAAGCTTTTCTTGCAAAACTAAGCTACCAATATCATGTATCCCAATGAGAAGAACATGTTTATGGAGGCCAATCACAAAAAAATTGGAGATTGTTATATGTATCCATGTTTGTCTCATTTGAAGGGCAAATTTTGATACTAAGGAAAGCTTCTCTTGCAAAACCAAAGCAAAAAATCATGTAACCTAATGAGAAAAACATGTATATGGTGGCTAATCACAAAAGGAATAGAGATTATTCAGAGTATCTATGTTTGTCTCATTTGATGGACAAACTTTGATTCCATGGAAATGGAGGAAAAAAAAGCTTTTCTTGTGAATCCAAAGCATCAATATCATATATCCGAATATGGAGAACATGTTTATGGCAACCAATCACAAAAAGATTGGAGATTATTATGAGTATCCATGTTTGTCTCATTTGATTAATGAACTTTGATTATAAGGGAAATGGTGGAAAGAAAAGCCTTTCTTGCGAAACCAAGGTAACAATATCATGTATCCCAGTGAGGAGAAAATGTTTATGGAGGCTAATCACAGAAAGAATGGAGATTATTATAAGTATCCATCTTGGTATCATTTAACAAACAAACTTTTACTCTAAGGAAAATGGTGGAAAGATAAGCTTTTCTTGAGAAAACAAAGCATCAAAATCAAGTATCCTAATGAAAAGAACATGTTTATGGTGGCTAATCATAAAAAGATTAGAAATTGTTTCAAGTATCCATGTTTATGTCATTTAAAAGATGAACTTTAATTCTAAACAAAATAGCAAAAAGAAAGCTTTTCTTGTAAATGCAAAGCATGAATATAATGTATCATGTTAAGGATAACATGTTTATGGTGGCCAATCACCAAAAAAATAAAATTATTACAAGTATCCAAGTTTGTCCCATTTGATAGATGAACTATGATTATCGGGAAAATGATGCAAGAAAAAGCTTACTTGTGAATGCAAAGCATCAATATGATGTGTCCTAATGAAGAGAACATGTTTACAGTGGCCAATCACAAAAAAGAATAGGATTATTATGAGTATCCAAGAATGTCTCACTTGATGGACAAGCTTTTATTCAAAGTAAAATGGTGGAAAAAAAAACTTTTCTTGCAAAAACAAAGCATCAATAACATGTATCCCAATATAAAGAATATGTTTATGGCATCCAATCATTAAAAGAATAGAGATTTTATGAGTATCCATTTTGTCTCATTTGACTGATGGATTTCCATTCTAAAAAGAATGGTGGAAAGAAAAGTTTTTCTTGTGAAACCAAAGAACCAATATCTTGTATCCTAATGAGGAGAACACCTTTATGGTAGCCAATCAAGACAAGAGTGGAGATTATTTCGAGTATCCATGTTTGTCTCATTTGACAGATAAACTTTGATTCTAAGGAAAATGATGGAAAGAAAAGTTTTTTGCTAAAGTAAAACATCAATATCATGCATTTTGATGAGGAGAACATGTTTATGGCAGCAATCACAAAAGGAATGGAGATTATTATAAGTACCTAAGTTTGACTAGTTTGACTTTGATCCTAAAAAAAATCATAGAAAGAAAAGCTTTTCATGCAAAAAGAAAGGCATTAATATCATGTATCCTGATGAGGGGAACATGTTTATGGTGACCAATCATAAAAAGAATGGAGATTATTACGAGTATCCAAGTTTGTTCTATTTAATGGATAGCTTTTATTCTAAGCAAAATTATGGAAAGAAAGGTTTTCTGCAAAAGCAAAGCATTAATATCATGTATCTTAATGTGGAGAACATGTTTATGGTGGCCAATACAAAAAGAATGAAGATTATTACGAGCATCCATGTTTGTCTTATTTGACTGACGAACTTTGATTATAAGGAAAATGGTGGAAAGAAAAGTTTTTCTTGTAATAACAAAGTATCAATGACGAGGAGAAAATGTTTATGTTGACCAATCATGAAAAGAATAGAGATTATTACAAGTATCCAATCTTGTCTCATTTGATGAAAAAACTCCTATTCTAAATAAAATGGTGGAAAGAAAAGCTTTTCTTATGAAACCAAAGTATAAATATTATGTATCCAATGTGGAGAACATGTTCATGATGACTAATCACAAAAAGAATGGGGATTATTATGACTAACAATGTTTGTCTCATTTGATTGATGAATTTTGATTCAAAAGAAAACAGTGGAAAGAAAAGGTTCTCTTGCGATAGCAAAGCATCAATACATTGTATGCTAATGTGGAAAACATGTTTATGGTGGCCAATCACAAAAAGAATGGAGATTATTATGAGCATGCATGTTTGTCTCATTTGATTGACGAACTTTGACTCTAAGAACAATGGTGGAAAGAAAAGATTTTCTTATGAAATCAAAGCATAAATATCATGTATCCTAATGTGGAGATCTTGTTTATAGTGCCCAATCACAAAAAGAATGGAGATTATTATGAGTATCTATGTTTGTCTCATTTGATGGATGAACTTTGATTTGAAGGAAAATAGTGGAAAGATAAGTTTTTTTTGCAATCGCAAAGCATTAATATCATTTATCCCAATGAAGAGAGCATGTTTACGGTGACCAACCATAAAAAGAATAGAGATTATTATGAGTATCCAAGTTTATCTCATTTGATTGATGAACTTTGATTTTAAGGAAAATGGTGAAAGGAAATACTTTTCTAGTAATAGCAAAGCATTAATATCATGTATCCTAATGTAAAGAGCTTGTTTATGGTGGCCAATCACAAAAAGAATGGAGATTACTACAAGCATCCATGATTGTCTCATTTGACAAATGAACTTTAATTCTAAGGAAAATGGTGGAAAAAAAAGCTTTTCTTGTGAAACCAAACATAAATATCATGCATTCCAATATGGAGAACATGTTTACAGTGTCCAATAATAAAAAGAATGGAGATTATTATGAGTATCCAGGTTTCTACGTATTGATGGATAAACTTTGATTCTAAGGAAAATAACAGAAAGAAAAGCTTTTCTTATGAATTTAAAGCATTAATACCATGTATCCCAACGAGAATAACAAGTTCATGGAGGCCAATTACAAAAGGCATGGAGATTATTACGAATATCCATGTTTGTCTCATTTGATAGATGAACTTTGATTCTACAAAATATGATGGAAAGAAAAGCTCTTCTTTGTGAAATCAAAGCATCAATATAATGTATCCTAATATGGAGAAAATGTTTATGGTGGCCAATGACAAAAAGAATGAAAATTATTACAAGTATCCATGTTTATCCCATTCGATGGATGAATATTGATTCTAAGGAAAATTGTCAAAAGAAAAGCTTTTCTTGAGAAACCAAAGCATCAATGTCATATATCCAATGAGGAGCACATGTTTATGGTTGCCAATCAGAAAAAGAATAGAGATTATTATGAGCATCTTGTTCATTTGACATATGAACTTTGATTTTAAGAAAAATGGCACAAAGAAAAGTTTTTCTTGCAAAAACAAAGCATCAATATCATGTATCCCAATGAGGAGAACATATTAATGGTGACCAATCAGAGAAAGAATAGAGGTTATTATGAGTATCTAAGTTTGTCTCATTTGGCAGGCGAGCTTCTATTTTATGCAAAATGGAGGAAAGACAAGCTTTTCTTGCAAAGCAAAGCATCAGTATCATGTACCCCACCATGGAGTACATCTTTGTGGTGGCTAATCACAAAAGATAAAATAGAGGTTATTATGAGCATCCATGTTTGTCTCATTTGATTGACGAACTTTGATTCCAAGATAAGTGGTGGAAAAAAAAGCTTATCTTACAAAACCAAAGCATAAATATCATTTATCCAATATGGAGAACATGTTCATGGTGCCCAATCACAAAAAAGAGTGAAGACTCTTATGAGTATCCATGTTTATCTCATTTGATGGATGAACTTTGATTCAAAGGAAAATGTTGGAAAGAAAAGCTTTCTTGCTAAAGCAAAGCATCAATATCTTGCATTTCGATGAGGAGAACATGTTCATGGTGCCCAATCATAAAAAGAATTAAGATTGTTATGAGTATCCATGCATGTCTCAATTGACGGATAAACTTTGATTCAAAGGAAAATGGTGGAAAGAAAAGCTTTCTTGCAAAAGCAAAGCATCAATATCATGCATTTCGATGAGGAAAACATGTTTATGGTGGCCAATCATAAAAAAATAGAGATTATTATAAGTATTCAAGCTTGTCTAATTTGATGAACGAACTCTGATTCCAACAAAAATGTGGAAAGAAAAGCTTTTCTTGGAAAAAAAAGCATCAATATCATGCATCCTGATGAGGAGAACATGTTTATGGTGACCAACCACAAAAAGAATGGAGATTATTATGAGTATCCAAGTTTGTCTCAATTGATGGATTAGCTTTTATTCTAAGCAAAATGACAGAGAGAAGCTTTTCCTACAAAAGCAAAGCATCAATATAATGTGTCCTAATATGGAGAACATGTTTGTGATGGCCAATCACAAAAAAA
Source organism: Adansonia grandidieri (assembly GCA_038382065.1). Taxonomy (NCBI): domain Eukaryota; kingdom Viridiplantae; phylum Streptophyta; class Magnoliopsida; order Malvales; family Malvaceae; genus Adansonia; species Adansonia grandidieri. The sequence continues at coordinate 45,692 of JBBYHK010511490.1, read as the reverse complement.
ATAGAGATTATTATGAGCATCCATGTTTATCTCATTCGATTAACAAACTTTGATTCTAAGGAAAATAATGGAAGGGAAAGTTTTTCTTGCGAATCCAAAGCATAAATATCACGTATCCAATTTGGAGAACATGTTCATGGTGCCCAATTGCAAAAGGAATGGAGATTATTACGAGTATCTATTTTTGTCACATTTTATGGATGAACTTTGATTTGAAGGAAAATGGTGGAAAGAAAAGCTTCTCTTGCAATAGCAAAGCATCAATATCATGTATCTCGCTAAGGAAAATATGTTTATGGTGACCAATCATAAAAAAATGGAGATTATTACGAGTATCTAAATTTGTCTCATTTGACAAATAAACTTTTTTCTATGGAAAATGGTGGAAAAAAGCTTTTCTTTTAATAACAAAACATTGGTATCATGTATCCTAATATGAAGAACTTGTTTATGGCGGCCGATCATAAAAGGAATTGAGATTATTATGAGCATCCATGTTTGTCTCATTTAACTGATGAACTTTCATTGTTAGGAAAATGGCAGAAAACAAAGCTTTTAATGTGAAACCAAAGCATAAATATCATGTATCCCAATGTGGAGAACATGTTTGTGGTGCCCAATCACTAAAAGGAATGGAGATTATTATGTGTATCTAGGTTTGTCTAATTTGATAGATGAACTTTGATTCTAAGGAAAATGATAGAAAAAAAGCTCTTCTTGTGAATCCAAAGCATCAATACCATGTATCCCAATGAAAAGAACATGTTCACGAAAGCCAATCACAAAAGGAATGGAGATTATTACGAGTATCCATGTTTGTCTTATTTGACGGACAAATTTTGATTCTATGAATATAAGTGGATAGAAAAGCTTTTCTTATGAAGCCAAAGCTTCAGTATATATATCCCATTGAGGGGAACATGTTTATAATGGGTAGTCACAAAAAGAATATAGATTTTTACAAGTATCATTCTTTGTCTCATTTGACAGATGAGCTTTGACTCTAAGAAAAATGGTCAAAAGAAAAGCTTTTCTTCCAAAATCAAAGCATCAATATTGTGTATCCCAATATGAAGAAAATCTTTATGGTGGCCAATGATAGAAAGAATGGAAATTATTGTGAGTATCAATGTTTGTCTCATTTGATGGATGAACATTGATTCTAAGGAAACTAGTAAAAAGAAAAGCTTTCCTTGCAAAACAAAAGCATCAATATCATGTATCCCAATGAGGAGTAGATGTTTATGGTAGCTAATCACAAAAAGAATGGAGATTATTATGAGCATCCCCATTTGTCTTATTTGATGGATGAACTTTTATTCTAAGGAAAATGGTGGAAATAACAGCTTTTCTTATGAAAACAAGCATCAATACCATGTATCCCGCTGAGGAGAACATGTTTACGGTGAGGAATCATAGAAAGAATAGAGATTATTATGAGTATCCAAGTTTGTCTTATTTGATAGACATGCTTCTATTCTAAGCAAGAAAAGCTTTTCTTGCAAATGCAAACATCAATATCATGTATCCCAACATGGAGAACATGTTTATGGTGGCTAATCACCAAAAGAATGGAGATTATTATGAGCATCCATGTTTGTCTTTTTTGACTGACGAACTTTGATTTTGAGGAAAATGGTAGAAGGGAAAGTTTTTCTTGCGAATATAAAGCATAAATATCATATCCAATGTGGAGAACATGTTCATGGTGCCCTATCACTAAAAGAATGGAGATTATTTTGAGTATCTATGTTTGTCTTATTTGATGGATGAACTTTGATTTGAAAAAAAATGGTGAAAGGAAAGGCTTATCTTGCAATAAGAAAGCATCAATATCATCCATCCCGATGAGAAGAACATGTTTTTGATGTCCAATAAGAAAAAGAATGGAGATTATTACGAGTATCCAAGTTTGTCTCATTTGAAGGATGAACTTTTATTCTAAGCAAAATGGTGGAAAGAAAAGCTTTTTTTGCAATAGCAAAACATCAATATCATATATCCCAATATGGAGAACTTGCTTATGGTGGTCAATCGTAAAAGGAATAGACATTATTACAAGCATCGATGTTTTCCTCATTTGACTATTGAACTTTATGATTATTACAAGCATCAATGTTTACCTCATTTGATTGTTGAACTTTCATTCTGAGGAAAATGGTGGAAAGGAAAGCTTTTAATGTGAAACCAAAGCATAAATATCATGTATCCTAATGTGGAGAACATGCTTGTGGTGCCTAATCACAAAAAAAAGAATGGAGATTATTATGAGAATCCATGTTTGTCTGATTTAATGGACGAACTTTGATTCTAAGGAAAATGACAGAAAGAAAAGCTCTTCTTGTGAATCCAAGGCATCAATACCATGTATCCCAATGAGAAGAACATGTTCATAGAAGCCAATCACAAAAGGATTAGAGATTATTATGGGTATCCATTTTTGTCTTGTTTGATAGACGAACTTTGATTCTACAAAAAATGGAAGAAAGAAAAGCTTTTCTTGTTAAGCCAAAGCTCCAATATATGTACCCCATTTGGGGGAACATGTTTATGAAGGGCAATCACAAAAAGAATGCAGATTTTTACAAGTATCCTTGTTTGTCTCATTTGACAGATAAACTTTGATTCTAAGAAAAATGGTCAAAAGAAAAGCTTTTCTTGCAAAATCAAAGCATCAATATTGTGTATCCTAATATGGAGAAAATTTTTATGGTGGCCAATGACAAAAAAATGGAAATTATTATGAGTATCCATGTTTGTCTCATTTGATGGACAAACATTAATTCTAAGGAAAATGGTCAAAAGAAAAGGTTTTCTTGCAAGACCTGAGCATCAATATCACGTATCCTAATAAGAAGTACAATATCGCAATATGCCCCGGGGTGGATCCTTATAGATCTATGGGTGCATTGGACTTAAAATATTTTTTTGGCTTGGAAATGTCTTCTTAACCAAGACTTTTCCTTCGCGACATGATGAGAATGAGAAAGTATAAATTCTCAACTTGTGATACAGTGAAGGGGACCATAAAACAAATCGCTCATCTTATTGGTCTTCATGACCATCACGAATGGCTAGCGTTTGGAGTTGCCGCCAATCATTTTAGGCTAGGCATGATCGGATGCTGATTGAAACCTATGTCTTGAGTTACAAAACTCGAAGCATCGTTCTCATGGTCTATATAGTATAAAGATTTGCCATCTGGGTTTGGGAGTTGGTTACACACGATGAGGCACGAACCTCTTCGTAATGCCCAAAATTGATACCTTACTAGTTATGTCTTACCTCAGTTTTGATTCTTTCGATCTTAACTCATCATTATTTTGATATAACCCTTTTTAATTAATGAATTTTATAGAAATACAAACCCAAGTTTTAATGAAAAGATTTAATCTCGTATACGCCTTGGAGGGATTGGGAATATAGAGATTTTCAATAAAAGTGACCTTTGGATTTTTCTTTGAAAAATGGAATATACCACATTAGGCACTAGAGAGATACCCATGTGGAACATTACCTTCATTTTTACTTGAAATGATTTGAAAACATGAATGCAAATAATCATTACAAAGAAATCATGTTAGTAAGGCAATGAATAAAATAACATAACATGGACCATTCAATATGATAAAGAGAAGGGATGGACTATGGGAATTTATCTTGCAACTGGCATCGATTACCTGGGAATAACCGAATTGACAATTTTCTAGACACATTTGGGTTTCTTAACTGAACGAGGTTTTCTTGACACATTCATGGAAGCCTAGAAAGGAGAAAAATTTAATTGTAGTTGAAAGACAAGGTTTGAGTATCCCCTTAAAAAGATAAGGTTAGAGTATCCTCGTAGATGACAAATAATTTTGACAAAGGAAGATTTCTAAATCTTGACAATTTTGAAAAGCAAGGTTGGAGCCCCCTCAGAAGATTGGGGTTGGAGTATCCTTATGTATAATAAATAATTTTGATAGAAGAAGATTTTTAAATCTTGATAATTTTGAAAAATAGGGTTAGAGTATCCCCTCGAAAGGTTAGGGTTAGCGTATCCCTAGAAGTGACATATCTGACACTCTTTAAAGAAGTCAAGTTGGAAAACTTAAGTTGACAAAACTTTGTGATTTAGAAAATGAGTGAGCATTTTGATGATTTTTGGCAAAAGAAGTTGTGAACGAGGATGGTAAAGATGTAAAAATATATCTGTGCCTTGGTACGAGCTTATGGGAGATTGAAGCATGTTCTTGAGTTTGATCAGGATGATATAGAGACATTCGAATGTTTCGAGATGAAATTCGAGAAAACAAATTAATCTTGACCATGATCAAGAACAGGGGACAACATTGCGTGATCCTACTTTCCAAATTTATTCTAGATTGGTTTAAAGGCTTTAGAGGATGGACAAGATACCGTCATAAAGGTAACTTGACAAGGGCCAATTAAAAAGATCCCTAATATCCCAAAAAATCACTTTCCGAGGAAATAACTTTTCAAATTTGGGTCAATTACATTATTGATAGAGCATGCGAGGAAAAGGGTGTGTCAAAATTTGAAAAATTATTTCAGACTCATTTGGTATCAAAAAATTACAAATAATACCTTTCCAGAAAGGGAATTTCATGAACTTTTTAGGAAAAATGTTGGATGGATTTGGAAAAATCATTTAGTGGGTGTAAAGGGCCCAACCAGAATGCACTTTGTTAACTCCAAGGATTCTGGACAGTCTAGGTTTGAAAAATCATAACTCTTTCATCCGGACTGATCCGAACATGACCTCATTTTAAAGATATTTTGACACACTTTCAAAGAAAAATATTATAAAATTCATAAAAAAATCTTTTGGGATTTTAAAGTGATTTTTCAATTTGCAACAATGATATTGCCAGTAGAGGACAAAGCAAAGCAGAGGATATTTTTTATTTTCTCTATGTTTACAGGTCCAAAGTCGAGTCATCATCATTTAAACATCCATGACTAAAGGGAAAGAGTGGCATGTGAGTTGCAAACTCATTTGCACAGCCCCAGAGTAACTTGGGATGATGAAACAACCTGTTGATTATACCACTCAAGGTTTTGACTCAAAAACAAGGCACAAACATTTAGGGAACAAGTGCAAAGCCATTTTCATTGGAAAAGTAGAAGTTTTAAGCTCATTTAATTAGGATTATAGATCTGGAAAACTTCATCTTCCCCAAGATTTTTTTTAGTTAACCTTAAGGAAAATGCTAAGTTCATGCTAGTCCTCATTGGTTGAGGTTAGCATGCTTGGCTTAGGGAGGTTTTAAAAATCAGTTTTTTTATTTTTTACAGCCATCAAACATGTAATTTGATGATGAGAAGACAACAAACATATAAAAGGATGGCACATAACATGAATAGGGATGCTAATTTTACCAATGGTCTAGATAAAGAAAGTGTTATGCACTTTGACAAGAAAACATTATGGATGCTGAAAATGACAATGATTCATGACAAGATGCAAGCTAATGTATAAATATGCTTGAAATATGTTAGGCTAAGGATTCATACATGGATTAATCATAATAAGATGCATGGATATGGCATAAAATGCATGAGCAAGAGCTATCAAAATAATAAGGATAAAATGAGGCATTTTGCACATCAAAGGGGCATTAAGGCATCCAAATCCTAAACTACCACAACCAAAAGCCACAATAATGTATGAGAATCCTAAGAGGCTGATGGAAACATGGAGAGCTCACTAAAATGATGAAGATGCTGAAAAACAGAAGATGAATGTGATAAAGTAAGAAGTTATACCAATAAAACTTTAAATTTTGGCCAAATAGTTGGAGCAGCAGAGATGGCTTGAATTCCCCTTTTTTCCTTGCTGTTAATAAGCAATAAAAAGAGAGAAACAATGAGGTTTTGGTTTTGGTATGGATAAGGGTGATTTTCACAATGTGTAGTGGTTAAGAGTGAGTGTTTAGGGTTATTTTTGGGTATTTAGTGAAAAGCTACGAGATTTGGTTTTCTTGATGTGTGAATGTGTTTTGGAAGCTAAAAATGAGCTGGAATCTCCCCATCATCTCAGCTAAGATATAAGTGGTCTATTTATACTAGCATTTTGGAGCCAAATTAGAGGTGTTTTTGGTCATTTCTCAAGGGGGACAAAGTGATGTCATCTTGATGGCTATACAGTGGCTATAGGGAGCAACTTGCTACCAATGTGATGGACATAGGGTGGCTGGTTTAAATGCTGAAATGATTTTTTAGCAAATAGGGTAGCTAATGGTGATCTTGGTTAACAAACTAGAGAGAAGTAGGGTGATCATGTGACATTGACCTTTTTAATCTAATTTAGACTTCAAAAATGTTTTGATTAATTCGAAAGTCCAAATTTGTAATTTGATATGGGTTTTGATTTTCTTTCATGCAAAGAAACGAGTTAAAATCGAGCTTTGGATCAATGGTGGACGAGCCAAAAATTCTTGGACCGTGGAAAATAGCCAACATGTATTGATACATTCTCTGGAAAATAGCCTACATGTATCGATTACATTGCAGAAAAATGAAATTATTACAAGCATCCAAGTTTGTCTCATTTGATAGATGAACTTTAATTATCAGGAAAATGGTAGAAGGAAAAGCTTTTCTTGTGAAAGTAAAGCATCAATATGATGTATACTAATAAGGAGGACATGTTTACGGTGGCCAGTCACAAAAAAGAATGGAGATTATTATGAGTATCCAAGTTTGTCTCATTTGATGGTTGAGCTTTTGTTCTAAGCAACATAGTGGAAATAAAAGCTTTTTTGCAAAAGCAAAGCATCAATGTTATGTATCCCAATGTGGAGAATATGTTTACGGCTCCCAATCATTTAAAGAATGGAGATTTTATGAGTATCCATGTTCGTCTTATTTGATAGATGAACATTGATTCTAAAAAAAATGGTGGAAAGAAAAACTTTTCTTGGGAAACCAAAGCATCCATATCTTGTATCCTAATGAGGAGAACATGTTTATGGTGACCAATCATTAAAAGAATAGAGATTATTATGTGTATTCATGCTTGTCTTATTTGATGGATGAACTTTAATTCTAAGAAAAATTGTTTAGAGAAAAGCTTTTCTTCTGAATCTAAAGCAATAATACCATGTATCGCAATGAGGAGAACTTGTTCATGGAGGCCAATCACAAAAGAATGAAGATTATTTTTGGTATCCATCTTTGTCTCATTTGACTGATGAACTTTAATTTGATGGAAAATGGTGGAAGAAAAGCTTTTCTTATGATAGCAAATCATCAATTTCATGTATCTTGATGAGGAGAAAATATTTATGGTTACCAATCATGAAAAGAATGAAGAGTATTACGAGTATCCAAGTTTGCCTCATTTGATGGATAAAACTTTATTCTAACAAAATGCTAGAAAAAAAAGCTTTTCTTGCAATAGCAAGGCATCGATATCATGTATCGTAATGTGGAGAACATGTTTATGATGGCCAATTACAAAAAAATTAGAGATTATTACGAGCATTCATCTTTGTCTGATTTAACTTATGCACTTTGATTCTAAGGAAAATGATGGAAAAAAAAAAGCTTTTCTTACGAAGGCAAAGCACCAATATCATGTATCTCAATTGGGAGTATATGTTTATGGTGTCCAATCACAAAAAGAATGGAGATTATTTCAAGTATGAGTGTTTGCCTTCTTTGATGAAAAAAATTTGACTTTAAGAAGAGTGATGGAAAGAAAAGCCTTTCTAGTGAAAGCAAAGCATTAATATCATGTATCTTGATGAGGAAAACATGTTTATGGTGGCCAACAACAAAAAAAGTGGAGATTGTTTCAAGTATCCATGTTTATCTCATTTAAAGGATGAATATTGATTCTAAGAAAAATAGTGGAAAGAAGAGCTCTTCTTGCAAAAGCAAAGCATCAATACCATGTATCCCAATGAGAAGAACATGCTTATGGTGGCTAATCATTAAAAAAATTATTATGAGTATCCAAATTTGTCTAATTTGATAGATAAACTTTGATTATCAAGAAAATAGTAAAAAGAAAGATTTTCTTGTGAAAGCAAAGCATCAATATGATGTATCCTGATGATAAGAACATGTTTATAGTGGCCAATCACAAAAAAGAATGGAGTTTATTACAAGTATCCAAGTTTATCTGATTTGACAAACAAGTTGTTACTCTAAGCAAAATAGTGGAAAGAAAAGCTTTTCTTGCAAAAGCAAAGCCTTAATATCATCTATCCCAATGTAGAAAACATGTTTATGGTGACCAATCATAGAAAGAATAGAGATTAGTAAAAGTATCCATTTCATCTTATTTGACATATGAACTTTGATTCTACGAAAAATTATGGAAATGAAAGCTTTTCTTGCAAAGGCAAAGCATCCATATCATGTATCCCAATGAGGCGAATTTGTTTACAATGATCAATCATCAAAAGAATAGAGATTATTATGAGTATCTATGTTTGTCTCATTTGATGGATAAACTTTGATTCTAAAGAAAATCATCTAGAGAAAAGGTTTTCTTATGAATCCAAGGCATCAATACCATGTATCCCAATGAGGAAAACTTGTTCATAGAAGCCAATCATAAAAAGAATTAAGATTATTTTGGGTATCCATTTTTGCCTCATTTGATAGAAGAACTTTGATCCGAAGGAAAATGGTGAAAGAAAAGCTTTTCTTGCTATAGCAGAGCATCAATATCATGTATCCCGATAAGGAGAACATGTTTATGGTGACCAATCACAAAAAGAATGAAGATTATTATGACTATCTAAGTTTATCTCATTTGACAGACGAACCTTTATTCTAAGCAAAATGGTGGAAAGAAAAGCTTTTCTTTTAATAGCAAGGCATCAATATTATGTATCCCAATGTGGAGAACATGTTTATGGTGGCCAATTACCAAAAGATTGGAGATTATTACAAGCATTTATCTTTGTCTATTTAACTGACGAACTTTGATTCTAAGGAAAATGGTGGAAAAAAAAAGCTTTTCTTACAAAGCTAGAGCACCAATATCATGTATCCCAATGGAGAGTATATGTTTATGGTGGCCAATCACAAAAAGAATGGAGATTATTTTAAGTGTAACTGTTTGTCTTATTTGACAGAAGAAATTTGACTATAAGGAAAGTGGTGGAAAAAAAAAGCCGTTCTAGTGAAAGCAAAGCATCAGTGCTATGTATCAAGATGAGGAGAACATGTTTATGGTGGCTAGTCACAAAAGAAGTGCAGATTATTTTGAGTATCCATGTTTATCTCATTTGAAGGATGATTGTTGATTCTAAGGAAAATAGTGGAAAGAAGAGCTTTTCTTGCGAAAGTAAATCATCAATATCATGTATCCCAATGAGAAGAACATGTTTATGGTGACTAATCACAAAAAGAATATAGATTATTATGAGTGTCCATGTTTATCTCATTTGACAAATAAACTTTGATTCTATGAATTATGGAAAGAAAAGTTTCTTCTTGCAAAATAAAGCATCAATATCATGTATCCCAATGAGAAGAACATGTTTGTTGTGGCCACTCATAAAAAATGAAATTATTATGAGTATCCCAATTAGGAAAATATGTTTATGGTGACCAATCATAAAAAGAATAAAGATTATTACAAGTACCATGTTTACCTAATTTAATAGATGAACCTTGATTCTAAGGAAAATCTTGGAGAGAAAAGCTTTTCTTGTGAATCCAAAGATCAATACCATGTATTCCAATGAGGAAAGCCTCTTCATGGAGTCCAATTACAAAAAAAATGGTGATAATTTTGAATATCCATCTTTGCCTCATTTGACAAATGAACTTTGATTCGATGGAAAATGGTGGAAGAAAATTTTTTCTTGCAATAGCAAAGATGAATTTTATGTATTCTAATAACGAGAACATGTTTATGGTGGCCAATCACAAAAAAAATGAAGATTATTATGAATATCCAAGTTTGTCTCATTTAACGGATAAACCTTTATTCTAAGCAAAATGGTGTAAATAAAAGCTTTTCTTGCAATAGTAAGGCATCAATATCATGTATCCTAATATGGAGAAAATGTTTATGATGGCCAAGTACAAAAAATTAGAGATTATTACGAGCATTCATCTTTGTTTGATTTGACTGATGAACTTTGATTCTAGGGAAAAGATGGATAGAAAAGCTTTTCTTATAAAGCCAAAGCACCAATATCATGTATCTTAATGAAGAGTATATGTTTTATGGTGTCCAATCACAAAAAGAATGGAGATTATTTCAAGTATGAGTGTTTGCCTTATTGGATGAAAGAATTTTGACTCTAAGGAGAATGGTGGAAATAAAAGCCTTTCTGGTGAAAGTAAAGCATCAATATCATGTATCCTGATGAGGAAAACATGTTTATGGTAGCCAATCATAAAAGGAATGGAGATTGTTTCGAGCATCCATGTTTATCTCATTTGAAGTATAAACATTGATTCTAAGGAAAATAGTGGAAAGAAGAGTTTTTCTTGCGAAAGTAAAGCATCAATATCATGTATCCCAATAAGAGGAAGATGCTTATGGTGGCCAATCATTAAAAAATGAAAATTATCATGAGTATCCAAGTTTGTCTAATTTGACAGATAAACTTTGATTATCAGGAAAATGGCAAAAAGAACAGATTTTCTTGTGAAAGTAAAGCATCAATATGATGTATCCTAACGATAAGAACATGTTTACGGTAGCCAATCATAAAAAAAGAATGGAGATTATTATGAGTATCCAAGTTTATCTGATTTGATGGATGAGTTGTTGTTCTAAACAAAATGGAGGAAAAAAAAAAGCTTTTCTTGCAAAAGTAAAGCATTAATATCATCTATCCCAACATAGAGAACATGTTTATGGTGACCAATCATAGAAAGAATAGAGATTATTACTAGTATCCATGTTCATCTCATTTGACATATGAACTTTGATTCTATGGAAAATTATGGAAAGAAAAGCTTTTCTTTCAAAGCAAACCATTAATATCATGTATCTCGATGAGGAAAATATGTTTATGGTGATCAATCATAAAAAGAATAGAGATTATTACTGGTATCCGTGTTTGTCACACTTGATGGATGAACTTTGATTCAGAGGAAAATCGTCCAAAGAAAAGCTTTTCTTATGAATCCAAGGCATCAATACCATGGATCCCAATGAGAACTTGTTCATGGAGGCTAATTTTGCCTCATTAAACTTTGATTTGAAGGGAAATGGTCAAAAGAAAACCTTTTCTTGTGAAACCTAATGTCAATATGGTGTATCCCAATATGGAGAACAAGTTTATGCTAGCCAATCACAAAAGGAATAAAGATCATTTCAAGTATCCATGTTTCTCTCATTTAATCAATGATCTTTAATTATATGAAAAATAGAGGAAAGAAGAGCTCTTCTTGCGAAATCAAAACATCAATACCATGAATCTCAATGAGGAGAACATGTTTATGATGTCTATTCACAAAGGAATAGAGATTATTATGAGTATCCATATTTGTCTCCTTTGACGGATAAACTTTGATTATAAGCGAATTGGTCAAAAGAAAAGCTTTTCTTGCGAAACCAAAAGTCAATATGGTGTATCGCAATGGCAGCCAATCATAAAAAGATTGAAGATCATTTTGAATATCCATGTCTCTCTCATTTGACGGATGATCTTTGATTAAATGGAAAATCATGGAAAGAAAAGCTTTTCTTGCGAATGCAAAGCATCAATATCATGAATCGCAATAAAGAGAACATGTTTATGGTGGCCATTCATAAAAGAATGGAGATTATTACAAGTATCCAGATGTCTCGTTTAATAGATGAACTTTGATTCTAAGTAAATTGGTTGAAAGAAAAGCTTTTCTTATGAAAGCAAAGCATCAATATCATGCACCCCAATGAGGAGAACATGTTTATGGAGGCCAATCACAAAAAAAAAGTGAAGATTATTACGAGTATCCAAGTTTATCTCATTTGATGAACAATCTTTGATTATAAGGACAATGGTGAAAAGAAAAGCTTTTCTTGCAAAGTAAAGCATCAATATCATGCATCCTAATGAGGAGAACATTTTTATGGAGGGCAATCATAAAAAGAGTGGAGATTATTACTAGTATCCATGTTTGTCTCATTTGATGGACGATCTTTGATTATAAGGAAAATAGAGGAAAAAAGCTTTTCTTGCAAAGAAAAGCATCAATATCATGTATCCCAATGTCGCGAACATGTTTGTGGAGGCTAATCACAAAAAAGGGGGAGATTATAACATGTATCCACATTTGTCTCTTTTAAGGGATGAACATTGATGCGAAGGGAAATGGTCAAAAGAAGAGCTTTTCTTGTGAAACCAAATTTCAATATCATGTATCCCAATATGGAGAACAAGTTTATGGTGACCAATCAGAAATGGAATAAAGATCATTTCAAGCATACACATTTATCTCATTTGACGGATAATCTTTGCTTATATCTAAAATGGTGGAAACAAAATCTTTTATTTGAAACCAAGAATCCATTTGAGGAGAACATCTTTATGGTGGCCACTCATAAAAGAATAGAGATTATTATGAGTATTCATACTTGTCTCGTATGACGGATAAACTTTGATTCCAAGCAAATTGGTTGAAAAAAAAGCTTTTTTTATGAAACCAAAGCATCAATATCTTATACCCCAAAGAAAAGAACATGTTTATAGAGGCCAATCACAAAAAGTGTGGAGATTATTATGAGCATCCATATTTGTCTCATTTGACGAATGATCTTTGACTATAAGGAAAATAGTGAAAAAAATCTTTTCTTCCAAAAGTAGAGCATTAATATCATGCATCACAATGTCGAGAACATGTCCATGGAGGCCAATCAAAAAAAGGTGGAGGCCATGACAAGTAACCATTTTTGTTTCATTGAACTTTGATTCGTAGGGAAATGGTCAAAAGAAAAGCTTTTCTTGTGAAACCAAATGTCAATATGGTGTATCCTAATATGGAGAACGAGTTTATGGTGGCTAATCACAAAAGGAATGAAGATCATTTCAAGTATCCACATTTCTCTTATTTGACAGATGATCTTTAATTAAATGGAAAATGGTAAAAAGAAAAGCTTTTCTTGCGAATTAAAGCATCAATATCACGAATCCCAATGAGGATAACATGTTTATGGTGTCTTTTCACAAAGGAAAGGAGATTATTATGAGTATTGATATTTGTCTCTTTTGACAGATCAATATCGATTCTAAATGAATTGATCAAAAGAAAAGCTTTTCTTGTGAAACCGAATGTTAATATGGTGTATTCGATGTGGAGAACAAGTTTATGGCAGCCAATCACAAAAGAAATGAAGATCATTTCGAGTCTCCATGTCCCTCTCATTTGATGGATGATCTTTGATTAAATGAAAAATTATGGAAAGAAAAGCATTTCTTGTGAACGCAAAGCATCAATATCATGAATCACGATAAAGAGAACATGTTTGCGGTGGCCATTCCCAAAAGAATAGAGATTATCATGACTATCCATATGTCTCATTTGACAGATGAACTTTGATTCTAAGCAAATTGGTCAAAAGAAAAGTTTTTCTTGTAAAAGCAAAGCATCAATATCATGCACCATAATGAGGAAAACATGTTTATGAAGGCCAATCACAAAAGAGTGGAGATTATTATGAGTATCCATGTTTGTCACATTTGATGGACAATCTTTGATTATAAGAAAAACGGGGGAAAAAAGCTTTTCATGCAAAAGCAAAGCATTAATAACATGCATCTCAAAGTCGAGAACATGTCTATGGAAGCCAATCAAAAAAAGGCAGAGACCATAACAAGTATCCATTTTTGTTTCATTGAACTATGATTCGAAAGGAAATGGTCAAAAGAAAAGCTTTTCTTGTGAAACTCAATGTCAATATGATGTATCCTAATATGTAGAATAAGTTTATGGTGTCCAATCGTAAAAGGAATAAAGATCATTTCAAGTATCAATGTTTCTCTCATTTAATAGATGAACTTTAATTATATGGAATATATGCAGAGAAAAGCTTTTCTTGCAAAATAAAAGCATTAATATCATGAATCCTGATAAGGAGAACATGTTTATGGTGCCTATTCATAAGAGAATGGAGATTATTATGAGTATCCATAGTTGTCTCCTTTGACAGATGAACATTGATTCTAAGCGAATTGGTCAAAAGAAAAGCTTTTCTTGTTAAACCAAATTTCAATATGGTGTATCCCAATGTGAAGAACAAGTTTATGGCACCAATCACAAAAGGAATAAGATCGTTTTGAGTATCCATGTCCCTCTCATTTGATGGATGATCTTTGATTAAATGAAAAATCGTGGAAAGAAAAGCATTTCTTGTGAACTCAAAGCATCAATATCATGAATGGCGATAAGGAGAGCATGTTTATGGTGGCCATTCACAAAAGAATGGAGATTATTATGAGTATCCATATGTTGCATTTGATGGATGAACTTTGATTCTAAGTGAATTGGTCAAAGGAAAAGCTTTTCGTGTGAAAACAAAGTATCAATATTATGCACCCTAATGAGGAGAACACTTTTATGGAGGGTAATCACAAAAGGAGTAGAGATTATTACTATTATCCATGTTTGCCTCATTTGATGCAATCTTTGATTATAAGAAAAATAAAGGAAAAATGCTTTTCTTGCAAAAGAAAAGCATCAATATGACGTATCCAAATGTTACAAACATGTCTGTGGAGGCTAATCACAAAAAATATGGAGATTATAACATGTATCCATGTTTGTCTCTTTTAAGGGTGTACATTGATTCAAAGGGAAATGGTCAAAAGAAAAGCTTTTCCTGTGAAAACAAATTTCAATATTGTGTATCCCAATGTTGAGAACAAGTTTATGGTGACCAATCACAAAAGGAATGAAGATCATTTCAAATATCCATGCTTCTGTCATTTGACAAATGATCTTTGATTAATTGGAAAATCGTGGAAAGAAAAGAATTTCTTGTGAACGTTAAGCATCAATATCATGAATCGCAATGAGGAGAACATGTTTATAGTGGCCATTCACAAAAGAATGGAGATTATTATGTGTATCCATATGTCTTGTTTGACGGATGAACTTTGATTCTAAGTGAATTGGCCGAAAGAAAAGCTTTTCTTGTGAAAGCAAAGCATTAATATCATGGACCCTAATTAAGACAACTTGTTTATAGAGGCCAATCACAAAAAGAGTAGAGATTATTACAAGTATCGATGTTTGTCTCATTTGGTAAACAATCTTTGATTATAAGGAAAATGGTGAAAAGAAAAGCTTTTCTTGTGAAAGCAAAGCACCAATATCATGTATCCCAATGAGAACATTTTTATGGTGGGTAATCACAAAAGGAGTAGAGATTATTACTAGTATCCATGTTTGTCTCATTTGATGGATGATCTTTAATTATAAGGAAAATGGTGGAAAAAAAGCTTTTCTTGCAAAAGAAAAGCATCAATATCATGTATCCCAATGTCACAAACATGTCCACAGAGGCCAATCACAAAAAAAATGGAGATTATAAAAGTATCCAAAGTGAAATAGTCAGAAGAAAATTTTTACTTGTGAAACCAAATTTCAATATTATGTATCCCAATGTGTAGAACAAGTTTATGGTGACCAATCACAAAAAGAAAAAAGATCATTTCAAGTGTCCATGTTTCTCTTATTTGATGGACAATCTTTTCTTATATGGAAAATGGTGGAAAGAAAAGTTTTATTGCGAAGCCAAAGCATTAATATCATGAATCCTTTTGAGGAGAACATGTTTACGGTGGCCACTCACAAAAGAATGGAGATTATTACAATTATCCATACTTGTCTCATTTGATAGATGAACTTTGCTTCTAAGCGATAAAAGCTTCTTTTTTTTGTGAAAACAAAGCATGAATATCATGCACCCCAAAGAAGAGAACATGTTTATGAAGGCTATCTCAAAAAGAGTGGAGATTATTATGAGTATCCATGGACGATCTTTGATTATGAGGAAAATGGTGGAAAAAAGCTTTTCATGCAAAAAAAACCATTAATGTCACGTATCCCAATGTTGCGAACGTGTCTGTAGAGGCCAATCAGAAAAAGGTGGAGATTATAACAAGTATCCATGTTTGTCTCTTTTGAGTGACAAACATTGATTCGAAGTGAAATGATTAGAATAAACACTTTTCTTATGAAACAAAATTTCAATATTCTATATCCCAATATGGAGAACAAGTTTATGGTGACCAATCATAAAAGGAATAAAGGTCATTTCAAGTATCCATGTTTCTCTCATTTGATGGATGATCTTTAATTATATGAAAAATGGTAGAAAGAAAAGTTTTTCTTATGAAATCAAAGCATCAATATCATGAATCTCGATGAGGGGCATATGTTTATGGTGGCCATTCATAAAAGAATGAAGATTATTATGAGTCTCCATATGTTTCATTTGACAGAGGAACTATGATTCTAAGTGAACTGGTCGAAAGAAAAGCTTTTCTTGTTAAAGCAATGCATCAATATCATGGACCCTAATAAGGAGAACATGTTTATGGAGGCCAATCACAAAAAGAGTGGAGAATATTATGAGTATCCATGTTTGTCTTATTTGATGAACGATCATTGGTTTTAAGGAAAATGGCAGAAAAAAAAACTTTTCTTACAAAAGAAAGCATCGTTATAATGTATCCCAATGTCTCGAACATGTCTACGGAGCCAATCACAAAAAAGGTAGAGATTATAACAAGTATCCATGTTTGTCTCTTTTGAGAGAAGAACTTTGATTCGAAGGGAAATAGTTAAATGAAAAGCTTTTCTCGTGAAACAAAATGTCAATATGGTGTATCCCAATATGAAGAACAAGCTAATGGTTACAAATCACAAAAGGAATGAAGATCGTTTTAAGTATCCATGTTTCTCTCATTTGACTGATGATCTTTGATTAACTCGAAAATGGTGCAAAGAAAAGCTTTTCTTGCGAACAGAAAGCATCAATATCATGAATCCTAATGAGGAGAACATGTTTATGGTGGCTATTCATGAAAGAATTGAGATTATTATGAGTATCCATATGTCTCATTTGATGGATAAACTTTTGATTCTAAGTGAATTGGTCGAAGCAAAAGCTTTTCTTGTTAAGGAAAAGTATCAATATCATTCACCCCAACAAGGAGAACAATTTTATGGAAGCCAATCACAAAAGGAGTGGAGATTATTATGAGTATCCATGTTTGTGTCATCTGACGGATTAACTTTGATTATAGATAACATGGTGGAAAGAATTTCTTGTGAAAGCAAAGCATCATTATCATGTATCCCAATAGGAGAACATTTTTATGGAGGCCAATCACAAAAAAGGAGGAGATTATTACGAGTATCCATGTTTGTCTCATTTGATGGACGATCTTTGATTATAAGGAAAACGGTGGGAAAAAAAGCCTTTCTTGCAAATGAAAGCATCAATATCATGAATCCCGATGAGGACAACATGTTTATGGTAGCCATTCACCAAAGAATGGAGATTATTACGAGTATCCATATATCTCGTTTGACGAATGAACTTTGATTTTATGTAAATTGGTCAAAAGAAAAGCTTTTATTGTAAAGCAAAGCATTAATATCATGCACCCTAATGAGGGGAACATGTTTATGGAGCCAATCACAAAACAAGTAGAGATTATTACGAGTATCCATGTTTGTCTCATTTAATGGATGATCATCGCTTATAAGGAAAATGGTGGAAAAAAAGCTTTTCTTGCAACAACAAAGAATCATTATAATGTATCCCAATGTCTTGAACATGTTCACAGAGGCCAACCATAAAAAAAGTGGAGATTATAATGAGTATCTATGTTTGTCTCTTTCGAGAGAAGAACTTTGATTCGAAGGAAAATGGTCAAATGAAAAGCTTTTCACGTGAAACTAATTGTCAATATGGTGTATCCCAATGTGAAGAACAAGCTAATGGTGGCAAATCGCAAAAGGAATGAAGATCATTTTGACTATCCATGTTTCTCTCATTTAACAGATGATCTTTAATTAAATGGAAAATGGTGCAATGAAAAGCTTTTCTTGCAAACATAAAGCATCAATATAATGAATCATAATGAGGAGAAAATGTTTATGGTGGCCATTCACAAAAGAATAAAGATTGTTATGAGTATCCATATGTCTTATTTGATGGATGAACTTTTGATTCTAAGTGAATTGGTCGAAACAAAATCTTTTCTTATGAAAGAAAAGCATCAATATCATGCATGCCAATGAGGAGATCAAGTTTATAAAGGCCAATCACAAAAGGAGTAGAGATTATTACGAGTATCCACGTTTGTCTTATTTGATGGATTATCTTTGATTATATGGAACATGGTGGAAAGAAAGCTTCTCTTGTGAAAGCAAAGCATCAATATCATGTATCCTAATGAGAACATTTTTATGGAGCCAATCACAATAACAATGGAGATTATTGTGAGTATCCATATTTGTCTCATTTGATGGATGATATTTGATTATAAGAAAAATAGTGGAAAAAAAGCTTTTCTTGCAAACATAAAGCATTAATATCATGAATACCAATGAGGAGAGCATGTTTATGGTGGCCATTTGCCAAAAATGGATATTATTATGAGCATCCATATGTCTCGTTTGACGAATGAACTTTGATTTTGAGCGAATTGGTTAAAAGAAAAGCTTTTCTTGTGAAAGAAAAGCATTAATGTCATGCAACCTATCAAGAGAACATGTTTATGGTGGCCAATCACAAAAAGAGTGGAGATTATTACGAATGCCCATGTTTGTCTCATTTGATGGACGATCATTGGTTATAAGGAAAATGGTAGAAAAAAAAAAGCTTTTCTTGCAAAAGCTAAGCATCATTGTAATGTATCCCAATGTCTCGAACATGTCTATGGAGGCCAATCACAAGAAAGGTGGAGATTATAACGAGTATCCATGATTGTCTCTTTCGAGAGAAGAACTTTGATTCGAAGGGAAATGGCCAAATGAAAAGCTTTTCTCATGAAACAAAATGTTAATACGGTGTATCCCAATGTGAAAAACAAGCTA
This sequence comes from Adansonia grandidieri, assembly GCA_038382065.1. Lineage (NCBI taxonomy): Eukaryota > Viridiplantae > Streptophyta > Magnoliopsida > Malvales > Malvaceae > Adansonia > Adansonia grandidieri. The sequence continues at coordinate 26,669 of JBBYHK010511490.1, read as the reverse complement.
ATGGTGGCAAATCGCAAAAGGAATAAAGATCATTTCAAGTATCCATGTTTCTCTTATTTGATGGATAATCTTTGATTAAATGGAAAATGGTGCAAAGAAAAGACTTTCTTATGAGCACAAGGCATCAATATCATGAATCCCAATGAGGAAAACATGTTTATGGTGGCCATTCACAATCCATATGTCTCATTTGATGGATAAACTTTTGATTCTAATCTAATTGGTCGAAATAAAAGCTCTTCTTGTGAAAGAAAAGCATAAATATCATGCACCCCAATGAGGAGAACAAGTTTATGGAGGCCAATCACAAAAGGAGTGAAGATTATTACAAGTATCCACATTTATCTCATTTGATGGATTATCTTTGATTATATGGAACATGGTGGAAATAAAAGCTTCTCTTGTGAAAGCAAAGCATCATCATCATGTATCCTAATGAGGAGAACATGTTTATGGAGGCCAATCACAAAAAGAGTGGAGATTATTACGAGTATCCATGTTTGCCTTATTTGACGAACGATCTTTGATTATAAGGAAAATGATGGAAAAAAAGCTTTTCATGCAAACTCAAAGCATTAATATCATGAATCCCAATGAGGAGGACATGTTTATAGTGGCCATTCACAAAAGGATGGAGATTATTTCTAGTATCCATGTTTATCTGATTTGATGGATGATCTTTGATTATAAGGAAAATGGTGGAAAAAAAGCTTTTCTTGCAAAAGGAAAACATCAATATCATGATTCATAATGAGGAAAACATGTTTATGGTGGCCATTCACAAAAAAATGTAAATTATTGCAAGTATCCATATTTGTGTCATTTGATAAAAGAACTTTGATTCTAAGCGAATTGGTCGAAAGAAAAGCTTTCTGGTAGAAGCAAAGCATCAATATCATGTACCCCAATGAGGAGAAGATGTTTATGGAGGCCAATCACAAAAAAAGTGGAGATTATTATGAGTATCCATGTTTGTCTCATTTAATGGAAGATCTTTGACTATAAGGAAAATGGTGGAGAAAAAGCTTTCCTTAGAAAAGTAAAGCATCAATATTAGGTATCCAATGTTGAGAACATGTCCGTGGAGGCCAATCATAAAAAAGGTGGAGATTGTAACAAGTACCATGTTTATCTCTATTGAGGGACGAATATTAACTTGAAGGGAAATGGTCAAAAGAAAAGTTTTTCTTGTGAAACCAAATGTTAATATGGTGTATCCCAATGTGCAGAACAAGTTTATGGTGGCCAATCAAAAAAGGAATGAAGATCATTTCAAGTATCCATTTTTCCCTTATTTGATAGATGCTCTTTAATTATATGAAAAATAGTGGAAGAAAAACCTTTTCTTACGAAATCAAAGCTTCAGTATCATGAATCCCAATAAGGAGAACATGTTTTTGGTGGCTATTCGCAAAAGATTGGAGATTATTACGAGTATCCATAGTTGTCTTGTTTGACGAATGAACTTTGATTCTAAGCAAATTGGTTGAAAAAAAGCTTTTCTTGTGAAAGCAAAGCATCAATATCATGTACCCCAATGACTGAAACATGTTTATGGAGGCCAATCGCAAAAATAGTGGAGATTATTATGAGTATTCATGTTTGTATCATGTCATGGATGATCTTTGATTATAAAGAAAATGGTGGAAAGAAAAGCTTTTCTTGTAAAAACAAAGCGTTAATATCATGTATCCCAATGAGGAGAACATTTTTATGGAGGGCAATAAAAAAAAGAGTGGAGATTATTACAAGTATCCATGTTTGTCTTATTTGATGGACAATCTTTGATTATAAGGAAAATGGTGGAGAAAAAGCTTTTCTTGCAAAAGAAAAGCATCAATATCATGTATCCTAATGTCGTAAACATTTCCATGGAGGCCAATCACAAAAAGGTGAAGATTATAACATGTATCCATGCTTGTCTCTTTTAAATGACAAACATTGATTCAAAAGGAAATGGTCAAAGAAGTACTTTTTTGTGAAACCAAATTTTAATATTATGTATCCTAATGTGGAGAACAAGTTTTTGGTGACCAATCACAAAAGGAATGAAGATCGTTTCGTGTATCCATGTTTCTCTCATTTTACAAATGATCTCTGATTAAATGGAAAATTATGGAAGGAAAAGCATTTCTTGCGAACGCAAAGCATTAATATCATGAATCACGATGAGGAGAACATGTTTATGGTGGCCATTCACAAAAGAAAAGAGATTATTACATGTATCCATATGTCTCATTTGACGGATGAACTTTGATTCTAAGTGCATTGGTCAAGAGAAAAGCTTTTCTTGTGAAAGCAAAGCATTAATATCGTGGACCTCAATAAGAAGAATATATTTATGGAGGCCAATCACAAAAAAAAAATAGAGAATATTATAAGTATCCATGTTTGTCTCATTTGGTGAAAGATCTTTGATTACCAGGAAAATAGTGGAAAGAAAAGCTTTTCTTGCAAAAGCAAAGCATCAATATCATGTATCCCAATGAGGAGAACATTTTTATGGTGGGTAATGACAAAAAGAGTAGAGATTATTACTAGCATCCACGTTTGTCTCATTTGATGGATGAGCTTTGATTATAAGGAAAATGATGGAAAAAAAACTTTTCTTACAAAAGAAAAGCTTCCATATCATGTATCCCAACATCTTGAAAATTTCTATGGAGGCCATTCACAAAAAAGGTTAGGATTATAACGAGTATCCATGTTTGTCTCTTTCAAGAGAGAAACTTTGATTCAAAGGAAATGGTCAAATAAAAAGCTTTTATTGTGAAACCAAATGTCAATATGGTGTATCCTAATGTGAAGAACAAGCTAATGGTGGCAAATGGAAAAAGGAATAAAGATCATTTCAAGTATCCATGTTTCTCTTATTTGACAGATGATCATTGATTAAATGGACAATGATGCAAAGAAAATATTTTCTTGCAAAACAAAAAGCATCAATATCATGCATCCCAATGAGGAGAACATGTTTATGATGGCCATTCACAAAAGAATAGAGATTATTATGGGTATCCATATCTCTCGTTTGACGGATGAACTTTTGATTCAAAGTGAATTGATAGAAATAAAAGCTTTCGTGAAAACAAAACATCAATATCATGGACCCCAATGAGCAGAACATGTTTATGGAGGCCAAATACAAAAAAGGTGGAGATTAATATGAGTATCCATGTTTGTCTCATTTAACCGATTATCTTTGATTATATGAAAAATGGTGGAAATGAAAGCTTCTTTTATGAAAGCAAAGCATTAGTATCATGTATCCCAATGAGGAGAACATTTTTATGGAGGCCAATCACAAAAATAATGGAGATTATTATAAGTATCTAAGTTTGTCTCATTGGACAGATGATCTTTGATTATAAGGAAAGCGGTGGAAAAAAAGCTTTTCTTACAAACACAAAGCATCAATATCATGAATCTCGATGAGGAAAACATGTTTATGGTGGCCATTCACCAAAGAACGGAGATTATTATGAGTATCCATATGTCTCGTTTGACAGATGAACTTTGATTCTAAGCAAATTGGTCGAAAGAAAATCTTTTTTTTCTTGTGAAAGCAAAGCATTAATATCATGCACCCTAAACAGTAGAACATTTTTATGGAGGCCAATCACCAAAAGAGTGGAGATTGTTACAAGCATGTTTGTCTCATTTGACGTACGATCTTTAACTACAAGGAAAATGATGAAAAAAAGCTTTTCTTGCAAGAGCAAAGCATCAATATCATGCATCCAATATTAAGAACATGTCCGTGGAAACCATAACAAGTAACCATTTTTGTTTCATTGAACATTGATTCGAAGGGAAATGGTCAAAAGAAAAGCTTTTCTTATGAAACCATGTCAATATAAAGTATCCCAATGTGGAGAACAAGTTTATGGTGGCCAATCACAAAAGGAATGAACATCATTTCAAGTATCCACATTTTTCTCATTTGATAGATGATTTTTAGTTATATGGAAAATGGTGGAAAGAAAATCTTTTCTTGCAAAATCAAAGCAATAATATCATGAATCTCGATGAGGTGAACATGTTTATGGTATCTACTCACAAAGGAATGGAGATTATTATGAGTATCCATATTTGTCTCCTTTGACAAATCAACATTGATTCTAACCGAATTGGTCAAAAGAAAAGCCTTTCTTGTGAAACCAAATGCCAATATGGTTTATCCCAAAGTGGAGAACAAGTTTTTGTTTGCCAATTACAAAAAGAATGAAGATCATTTCAAGTATCCATGTTTCTCTCATTTGACAGATGATCATTGATTATATGGAAAATGGTGGAAAGAAAAACTTTTCCTGTGAAGGCAAAGCATGAATATCATGAATCCTTATAAGGAGAACATGTTTATGGTGGCCATTCAAAAAAGAATAGAGATTCCTATGAGTATCCATATCTGTGTCGTTTGATGGATGAACTTTGATTCGAAGCGAATTGGTCAAAAGAAAAGCTTTTCTTGAGGATGCAAGGCATTAATATTATGTACCCCTATGCAGAGAACATGCTTATAGAGGCCAATCACCAAAAGAATGAAGATTATTATGAGCATCCATGTTTGTCCTATTTGACAGACAATCTTTGACTATAAGGAAAATGGTGGAAGAAAAGCTTTTCTTGCAAAAGTAAAGCATCAATGTCATGTATCCAAATGTCAAGAACATGTCTGTGGAGGCCTATCACAAAAAGGTAGAGACTGTAACAAGTAACCTTTTTTCTCTTATTCAAGTGAAGAACTCTAATTTAAAGGGAAATGGTCAAAAGCAAAGCTTTTCGTGTGAAACCAAATATCAGTATGGTTGATCCCAGTGTAGAGAGCAAGTTTACGGTTGCTAATCACAAAATGAATGAAAACCATTTTGAGGATCCATGTTTCTCTCATTTGATGATTAATCTTTGATTAAATGGAAAATCATGGAAAGAAAAGCTTTTCTTACGAATGCAAAGCATCAATGTCATAAATCGCAATGAGGAAAACATGATTATGGTGACCATTCACAAAAGAATAGAGATTATTTTGAGTATCCATATGTCTTGATTGACAAATCAACTTTGATTCTAAGCGTATTGGTAGAAAGGAAAGCATTTCTTGTGAAAGCAAAGCATCAATATCATGCACTCCAAGAAGGAGAACATGTTTATGGAGACCAATCATTAGAAGACTGGATATTGTTATAAATATCCATGTTTCTCTCATATGACAGACGATCTTTATTTATATGGAAAATGGTGGAAAGAAAAGTTTTTCTTGCTAATGCAAAGCATCAATATCATGAACCCCAATGAGGAGAACATGTTTGTAGTGGCCATTCACAAAAGATTGGAGATTGTTACGAGTATCCATATTTATCCTATTTGATAGATTAACTTTAATTCTAAGCATATTGGTAGAAAAAAAATCTTTTCTTGTGAAAGCAAAGCATCAATATCATGTACCCTAATGAGGAGAACATGTTTATGGTGGCCAATCTAAAAAAAATGGAGATTATTGCAGCTATCAATGTTTGTCGCATTTGATGGATGATCTTTGATTATAAGGAATCTGATGGAAAAAAAAAAGCTTTTCTTGCAAAGGCAAAGCATCAATATCATGTATCCTAATGTTGCGAATATGTTCATAGAGGCTAATCACAAGAGTGGAGATTATTACAAGTATCCATGTTTGTCTTTTTCAAGGAATGAACTTTGATTCAAAGGGAAATGGTCAAAAGAAAAGCTTTTCTTGTGAAACCAAATTTCAATATCGTGTGTCCCAATATGGACAACAAGTTTATGGTGACCAATCACAAAAGGAATGAAGATCATCTAAATTATCCACGTTTCTCCTATTTCACAGATGATCTTTGCTTATATGGAAAATGGTAGAAAGAAAAGCTTTTCTTGCAAAGGCAAATCATCAATATCAATCCCTTTATGGAGAACATATTTATGGCAGCCACTCAGAAAAGATGGAGATTATTTTGAGTATCCATGCTTGTCTTGTTTGGTGATTGAACTATGATTATAAGCGAATTGGTTGGAAGAAAAGCCTTTCTTGTGAAAGCAAAGCATCAATATCAAGTACCCTAAAGAGGAAAACATGTTTATGGAGAACAATCACAAATAGAGTAGAGATTATTACGACTATCTATGTTTATTTCACTTAACGGACGATCTTTGACTATAAAAAAATGGTAAAAAAAAAGCTTTTCTTTCAAAAGCAAAGATTCAATATCATGTATCCAAACGTCTAGAACGAGTCCGTGGAGGCCAATCATAAAGAAAGTCGCGACCACAACAAGTAACCATTTTTGTCTCATTCGAGGAATGAAGTTTGATTTAAAGGGAAATGGTCAAAAGAAAAGCTTTCCTTGTGAAACCAAATGTTGTATGGTTTATCCCAATATGGAGAACAGGTTTATGGTTGCCAATCACAAAAGGAATGAAGACCATTTCGAGTATCCATGTTTCTCTCATTTGATGAACGATCTTCAATTATATGGAAAATAGTGGAAAGAAAAGCTTTTCTTATCTTTAATATCATGAATCCCTATGTGGAGAACATGTTTATGGTGGCCAATCTCAAAAAGAGTGGAGATTGTTACGGGTATCAATGTTTGTCACATTTGATGGATGATCTTTAATTATAAGGAAACTGGTGGAAAGAAAAGCTTTTCTTGCGAAGGCAAATCATCAATATCATGAATCCCTTTTTGGAGAACATGTTTATGGTGGCCACTCAGAAAAGAATAGAGATTACTATGAGTATCCATACTTGTCTCATTCGACAATTGAACTATGATTCTAAGCAAATTGGTTGAAAGAAAAGCCTTTCTTGTGGAAGCAAAGCACCAATATCATGTACCCCAAAGTAGAAAACATGTTTATGGAGGCCAATCACAAAATGAGTGGAGATTATTACTAGTACCTATGTTGGTATCATTTGACAGACGATCTTTAACTATAAGGAAAATGGTGGAAAAAAAGCTTTTCTTGCAAAAGCAAAGATTCAATATCATGTATCCAAACGTCCAGAACGTGTCCATCGAGGCCAATCATAAAAAAATAGAGACCATAACAAGTAACTATTTTGTCTTATTTGAGGAATAAACTTTGATTCGAAGGGAAATGGTAAAAAAAAAAGCTTTCCTTGTGAAACCAAATGTTAGTATGGTTTATCCCAATGTGGAGAATAGGTTTATGGTTACCAATCACAAAAGGAATGAAGACCTTTCAAGTATCCATGTTTCTCTCATTTGACGAACGATCTTTGATTATATGGAAAATGGTGGAAAGAAAAGCTTTTCTTGTGAAGGCAAAGCATCAATATCATGAATCCTTATAAGGAGAACATGTTTATGGTGGCTATTCGCAAATGAATGGAGATTATTACAAGTATCCATATTTATGTTGTTTGATGGATAAACTTAGATTCTAAGCAACTTGGTCGAAAGCAAAGCTTTTCTTATGGATGTAAAGCATCAATATCATGTACCACTATGAGGAGAACATGTTTATGGAGGCCAATCACAAAAAGAGTGGAGATTATTATGAGCTTCCATGTTTGTCTCATTTGACGGACGATCATTGACTATAAGGAAATTGGTGAAAAAAAAGCTTTTCTTGTAAAAATAAAGATTCAATATCATGTATCCAAATGTCTAGAACATCTCTGCAGAGGCCAATGACAAAAAGGGTGGAGACCATTACAAGTAACCATTTTTGGATCATTCGAGGAATGAACTTTGATTCGAAGGGAAATGGTCAAACGAAAAGCTTTTCGTGTGAAACCAAATGTCAATATGGTGTATCCCAATGTGGAAGGCAAGTTTATGGTTGTCAATTACAAAATGAATGAAGATCATTTTGAGTATCCAAGTTTCTCTCATTTGACAGATGATCTTTGATTAAATAGAAAAATCATGGAAAGAAAAGCTTTTCCTATGAACGCAAAGCATCAATTTTATGAACTGTGATGAGGAGGACATGTTTATGTAGGCCATTCACAAATGAATGGAGATTACTACGAGTATCCATATGTCTCGATTGACAGATTAACTTTGATTCTAAGCGTGTTGGTAGAAAAAAAAGCTTTTCCTGTGAAAGAAAAGCATCAATATCATGCACCTCAATGAGGAAAGCATGTTTATGGAGGCTAACTACAAAAAGAGTAGAGATTATTACGAGTATCCATGTTTGTCTTATTTGATGAATGATGTTTGATTACAAGGAAAATGGTGGAAAAAAAACTTTTCTTTCAAAAGCAAAGCATCAATATCATGTATCCAGATGTCAAAAATATGTAAGTGGAGGCCAATCATAAAAAAATGGAGACCATAACAAGTAACCATTTTTGTCTTATTCGAGGATTGAACTTTGATTCGAAAGGAAATGGTCAAAAGAAAAGCTTTTCTTGTGAAACCAAATGTCAGTATAGTTTATCCCAATGTGGAGAACAAGTTTGTAGTTGCCAATCATAAAAGGAATGAAGATCATTTTGAGTAACCATGTTTCTCTTATTTGATGAATAATCTTTGATTATATGCAAAATGGTGGAACGAAAAGCTTTGTTGTGAAGGCAAAGCATCAGTATCATGAATTTCTATGAGGAGAACATGTTTATGGTGGCCATTCATTAAAAGATGGAAATTATTATGAGTATCCATATTTATGTCATTTGACGGATGAACTTTGATTCTAAGAAAATTGGTCAAAAGAAAAGCTTTTCTTGTGGATGCAAAGCATCAATGTCGTGTACCCTATGAGAACATGTTTATGGAGGCCAGTCACAAAAAGGGTAGAGATTATTATAAGCATCCATATTTGTCTCATTTGACAGATAATCTTTGACTATAAGGAAAATGGTGGAAAAAAAGCTTTTCTTTGAAAAGCAAAGCATCAACATCTTGTATCCAAATGTCGACAACATGTTTGTGGAGGAAAATCACATAAAAGGTGGAGACCATAACAAGTAACCTTTTTTGTCTCATTTGAGGGATAAACTTTGACTCAAAGGGAGATGGTTAAACGGAAAGCTTTTAATGTGAAACCAAATGTCAATATGGTGTGTATCCGAATGTAGAGAGCAAGTTTATGGTGGCCAATCACAAACTAAATGAAGATCATTTCGAGTATCCATGTTTCTCCCATTTGACGGATGATCTTTGATTAAATGGAAAATCATGGAAAGAAAAGCTTTTCCTATGAACACAAAGTGTCAATATCATGAATCGCGGGAACATGTTTATGGTGGCCATTCACAAAAGAATGGAGATTTTTACGAGTATCCATATGTCTTGATTGACGGATTAACTTTGATTCTAAGCATATTGGCAAAAAGAAAAGCTTTTCTTGTGAAAGCTAAGCATCAATATCATGTACCCTAATGAGGAGAAGATGTTTATGGTGGCTAATCACAAAAAGAGTGGAGATTATTACGGGTATCAATGTTTGTCTCATTTGACAAAAGATCTTTGATTATAAGGAAAATAATAGAAAAAAACTTTTCTTTCAAAAGTAAAGCATCAATATCATGTATCCAAATGTTGAGAACATATCCGTGTAAGCCAACCACAAAAAAGTGGAGACCATAATAAGTAACCATTTTCATCACATTCAAAGAATGAACTTTGATTCGAAGGGACATGGTCAAAAGAAAAGCTTTTCTAGTGAAACCAAATGTCAGTATGGTTTATCCCAACATGGAGAACAAGTTTATGGTTGCTAATCACAAAAAGAATGAAGATCATTTTGAGTATCCATATTTCTCTCATTTGACGAATGATCTTTGATTATATAGAAAATGGTGGAAAGAAAAGCTTTTCTTGTGAAGGCAAAGCATCAATATCATGAATCCTTATGAGGAGAACATGTCTACGGTGGCCATTCGCAAAAAAATGGAAATTATTATGAGCATCCATATTTGTGTCATTTGACGGATGAACGTTGATTCTAAGCAAATTAGTTGACAAGAAAGTTTTTCTTACGGATGCAAAGCATCAATATTATGTACCCTATGAGAAAAACCTGTTTATGGTGCCCAATCATAAAAATAGTGGAGATTATTACGAGCATCCATGTTTGTCTCATTTGAAGGATGATCTTTGAATATAAGGAAAATGGTGGAAAAAAGCTTTTCTTTGAAAAGCAAAGCATCAATATCTTATATCCAAATGTCAAGAACATGTCCGTGGAGGCCAACCACAAAAATGTAGAGACCATAACAAGTAACCTTTTCTATCTTATTCGAGGAATGAACTTTGATTCAAAGGGAAATGATCAAACAAAAAGCTTTTCGTGTGAAACCAAATGTCAATACGGTGTATCCTAATGTAGAGAGCAAGTTTATGGTGGCCAATCACAAAGTGAATGAAGATCATTGAGTATCCATGTTTCTATTATTTGATGAATGCTCTTTGATTAAATGGAAAATTGTGAAAAGAAAAGCTTTTCCTATGAATGCAAAGCATCAATATCATGAATCACGATGAAGGGAACATGTTTATGGTGACCATTCATAAAAGAATAGAGATTTTTACGAGTATCCGTATGTCTCGATTGACGGATTAACTTTGATTCAAAGCATATTAGTAGAAAAAAAAGCTTTTCTTATGAAAACTAAGCATCAATATCATGTACCTCAATGAGGGGAAGATGTTTATTTGAGGCCAATCACAAAAAGAGTGGAGATTATTATAGGTATCAATATTTGTTGCATTTGATGGATGATATTTTATTATACAGAAACTGGTGGAAGAAAAACTTTTCTTGCAGAAGGAAAGCATCAATATCATGTATCCCAATGTTGCGAACATGTCTGTGAAGGCCAATCACAAAAATGTGGAGACTATTACGAGTATCCATGTTTGTCTTTTTGAGAGAAAAACTTTAATTCCAAGGGAAATGGTTAAAAGAAAAGCTTTTCTTGGGAAACCAGATGTCAAAATGGTGTTTTCTAATGTGGAGAACAAGTTTGTGGTGGCCAATCACAAAATGATTGAAGATCATTTTGGGTATCCATGTTTCTTTCATTTGACAGACAATCTTTGATTAAATGGAAAATCGTGAAAAGAAAAGCTTTTTTTACGAACGCAAAGCATCAATATCATGAATCGTAATAAGGAGAACATGTTTGTGGTGGCCATTCACAAAAGAATACAGATTATTATGAGTATCCATATGTCTCAATTGACAAATTAACTTTGATTCTAAGCATTTTCATAGAAAGAAAAGCTTTTCTTATGAAAGCAAAGCATCAATCTCATGTACCCCAAAGAGGAGAAGATGTCTATTTGAGGCCAATCACAAAAAGAGTGGAGATTATTATAGGTATCAATATTTGTTGCATTTGATGGATGATATTTTATTATACAGAAACTGGTGGAAGAAAAACTTTTCTTGCAGAAGGAAAGCATCAATATCATGTATCCCAATGTTGCGAACATGTCTGTGAAGGCCAATCACAAAAATGTGGAGACTATTACGAGTATCCATGTTTGTCTTTTTGAGAGAAAAACTTTAATTCCAAGGGAAATGGTTAAAAGAAAAGCTTTTCTTGGGAAACCAGATGTCAAAATGGTGTTTTCTAATGTGGAGAACAAGTTTGTGGTGGCCAATCACAAAATGATTGAAGATCATTTTGGGTATCCATGTTTCTTTCATTTGACAGACAATCTTTGATTAAATGGAAAATCGTGAAAAGAAAAGCTTTTTTTACGAACGCAAAGCATCAATATCATGAATCGTAATAAGGAGAACATGTTTGTGGTGGCCATTCACAAAAGAATACAGATTATTATGAGTATCCATATGTCTCAATTGACAAATTAACTTTGATTCTAAGCATTTTCATAGAAAGAAAAGCTTTTCTTATGAAAGCAAAGCATCAATCTCATGTACCCCAAAGAGGAGAAGATGTCTATTTGAGGCCAATCACAAAAAGAGTGGAGATTATTACGAGTATCAATGTTTGTTGCATTTGATGGATAATCTTTGATTATAAGGAAATTGGTGGAAGAAAAAAAAGCTTTTCTTGCAAAAGCAAAGCATCAATATGATGTATCCTAATGTCTCGAACATGTCCATAAAGGCCAATCACAAAAAAGGTGGAGATTATAATGAGTATCAATGTTTGTCTCTTTTAAGAAATGAACATTGATTAGAAGTGAAATGGTCGAAAGAAAAGCTTTTCTTGTGAAACCAAATTTTAATATCTTGTATCCTAACATAAAGAACAAGTTTATGGTGACCAATCACAAAAGAAATGAAGATCATTTTTGGTATCCATGTTTTTCTCATTTGATGGACGATCATTGATTAAATAGAAAATCGTTGAAAGAAAAGCATTTCTTGCGAATGCAAAGCATCAATATCATGATTCATGATGAGAAGAACATGTTTATGGCGGCCATTGACAAAAGAATAGAGATTATTACGAGTATCCATATTTATCTCATTTGACGGATGAACTTTGATTCTAAGTAAATTGGTCAAAAGAAAAGCTATTCTTGTAAAAGCAAAGCATCAATATCATGTACCCTAATGAGGAGAAGATGTTTACGGTGGCCAATCACAAAAAGAGTGGAGATTATTATGAGTATCCATGTTTGTCTCATTTGATGGAGGATCTTTGATTACAAGGAAAATTATGGAAAAAAACTTTTCTTGCAAAAGCAAAGCATTAATATCATGTATCCAAATGTCAAGAACATGTTTGTGGAGGCTAATTACAAAAAAAAGGAGATTATAACAAGTAACCACGTTTGTCTCATTCGAGAGATGAGCTTTGATTCAAAGGGAAATGGTCAAGAAAAACTTTTCTTGTGAAACCAAATGTCAATATGGTGTATCCCAATGTGGAGAAAGGTTTATGGTTGCCAATCACAAAAGGAATGAAGATCATTTTGAGTATGCATGTTTTTCTCTTTTGATGGATGATCTTTGATTATATGGAAAATGGTGGAAAGAAAAGTTTTTCCTACAAAGACAAAGCATCAGTGCAATGAATCCTTATGAGGAAAACGTGTTTGTGGTGGCCATTCACAAAAGAATGGAGATTATTATAAGTATCCATATTTGTCTCGTTTGATAGATTAACTTTCATTCTAAGTGAATTGGTCAAAAGAAAAGCCTTTCTTGCGAAAGCAAAGCATCCATATCATGTATCCCAATGAGAGGAACATGTTTATGGAAGTCTATCACAAAAAGAGTGGAGGTTATTACGAGTATCCAAATTTGTCTCATTTGACGGATGACCTTCGACTGTAAGGAAAATGGTGAAACAAAAGCTTTTCTTGCAAAAGCAAAGATTTAATATCATGTATCCAAACATCTTGAACATGTCCATGGAGACCAATCACAAAAAAAATGGAGACCATAACAAGTAACCATTTTTGTCTCTTTCAAGGAATGAACTTTGATTTGAAGGGAAAAGGTCAAAAGAAAAGCTTGTATTCTAAAGCCAAATGTCAATATGGGTTACCTTGAAGTAGAGAACAAGTTTATGGTTACAAATCACAAAAGAAATGAAGATCATTTCGGGTATCCATGTTTCTCTCATTTGATGAACGATCTTTGATTATATGGAAAAATAGTGGAAAGAAAAGCTTTTCTTGTGAAGGCAAAGCATCAGTATCATGAATCACTATGAGAAGAACATATTTATGGTAGCCATTTGCAAAAAAATGGAGATCATTATGAGTATCCATCGTTGTGTCATTTGACGGATGAACTTTGATTCTAAGCGAATCGGATGAAAGAAAAGCTTTTCTTATGGATGCAAAGCATCAATATCATGTACCCTATGAGGAGAACATTTTTATGGAGGCCAATCACAAAAAGAGTGGAGATTATTACGAACATCCATGTTTGTCTCATTTGGCAAATGATCTTTGACTATAAGGAAATTGATGGAAAAAAAGCTTTTCTTGGAAAAGCAACGCATCAATATCATGCATCCAAATGTCGAGAACATGCCTGTGGAGGCCAATCACAAAAAAGGTGGAGACCATAACAAGTAACCTTTTTTTTCTTATTTCAGGGATGAACTTTGATTCAAAGGGAAATGGTCAAACTAAAAGCTTTTGGTGTGAAACCAAATGTCAATATGGTTTATCCCAATGTGGAGAGCAAGTTTATGATGGCTAATCACAAAATGAATAAAGATCATTTTGAATATCCATGTTTCTCTCATTTGACGGACGATCTTTATTTAAATGGACAATAGTGGAAAGAAAATTTTTTCCTACGAACGCAAAGCACCAAAATCATGAATCGCGATAAGGGGAACATGTTTATGGTGGCCATTCACAAAATAATGGAGATTATTACAAGTATCCGTATGTCTTGATTGATGGATTAACTTTGATTCTAAGTGTGCTAGTAAAAAAAAAAAAAGCTTTTCTTGTGGAAGCAAAGCATTAATATCGTGTACCCTAATAAAGAGTAGATGTTTATTTAAGGCCAATCACAAAAAGAGTGAAGATTATTATGGGTATCAATGTTTGTTGCATTTGATGGACGATCATTGATTATAAGGAAACTGGCAAAAAAATGTTTTTTTTTGCAAAAGCAAAGCATTAATATCATGTCTCCTAATGTTGCAAACATGTCCGTGGAAGCCAATACAAAAAAGGTGGAGACTATTATGAATATCTATGTTTGTCTCATTTGAGAAATAAACTTTGATTTAAAGGGAAATGGTCAAAGGAACGCATTTCTTGTGAAACCAAATTTCAATATCGTGTATCCCAATGTGGAGAACAAGTTTATGGGGACCAATCACAAAAGGGATAAAGATCATTTCAACTATCCACGTTTCACTAATTTAACGGGCAATCTTTGCTTGTATGGAAAATGTTATAAAAAAGCACTTCTTACGAAGGCAAATCATCAATATCATGAATCCTTTTGAGGAGAACATGTTTATGGTGGCTGCTCATAAAGGAGTGGAGATTATTATGAGTATACATACTTATCTCGTTTGACAGATGAACTATGATTATAAGCGAATTGGTTAAGAAAAAGCTTTTCATGTAAAAGCAAAGCATCAATATCATGTACCCCAAAGACAAGAACATGTTTATGAAGGCCAATCACAAAAAGAGTGGAGATTATTATGAGTTTCCATTTTTATCTCATTTGATGGATAATCATTGGTTATAAGGAAAATGGTGGAAAAAAAGCTTTTCTTGCAAAAGCAAAGCATCATCATAATGTATCCCAATGTCTCGAACATGTCTGTGGAGGCCAATTACAAAAAAAGTGGAGATTATAACGAGTACCCATGTTTGTCCTTTTGGAGAAAAGAACATTAATTCTGAGTGAAATGGTTGAAAAAAAGCTTTTCTTGTGAAACCAAATTTCAATATCCTTTATCCTAATATGGAAAACAAGTTTATGATGACCAATCACAAAAGGAATGAAGATCTTTCTGAGTGTCCATGGTTCTTTCATTTGATAGACGATCTTTGATTAGATGGAAAATCATGGAAAAAAAGCATTTCTGGCAAACACAAAGCATCAATATCATGATTCATAATGAGGAAAACATGTTTATGGTGGCCATTCACAAAAAAATGTAAATTATTGCAAGTATCCATATTTGTCTCATTTGATAGAAGAACTTTGATTCTAAGCGAATTGGTCGAAAGAAAAGCTTTCTTGTAGAAGCAAAGCATCAATATCATGTACCCCAATGAGGAGAAGATGTTTATGGAGGCCAATCACAAAAAAAAGTGGAGATTATTATGAGTATCCATGTTTGTCTCATTTAATGGAAGATCTTTGACTATGAGGAAAATGGTGGAGAAAAAGCTTTCCTTGGAAAAGTAAAGCATCAATATTAGGTATCCAATGTCAAGAACATGTCCGTGGAGGCCAATCATAAAAAAGTGGAGACCATAACAAGTAGCCTTTTTTGTCTTATTCGAGGGATGAACTTTGATTCAAACAGAAATGGTCAAATGAAAAGCTTTTCATGTGAAACCAAATGTCAATATGGTGTATCCCAATGTGGAAAGCAAGTTTATGGTGGCCAATCACAAAAGGAATGAAGATCATTTCAAGTATCCACGTTTCTCTCATTTGGCGGATGATATTTTCTCATATGAAAAATGGTGGAAAAAAAGCTTTTCTTGCAAAAACAAATCATTAATATCATGAATCCCTTTAAGGAGAACACGTTTATGGTGGTCACTCACAAAAGAATGGAGATTATTGCAAGTATCCATATTTGTCTCATTTGACAGATGAACTTTGATTCTAAGTGAATTGGTCAAAAGAAAAGCTTTCTTGTGAAAGCAAAGCGTCAATATCATGTACCCCAATGAAGAAAAGATGTTTATGGAGGCCAATCACAAAAAGAGTGAAGGTTATTACGAGTATCCATGTTTGTCTCATTTGACGAAATATCTTTGATTGTAAGGAAAATGGTGGAAAAAAAAACTTTTCTTATAAAACCAAAGCATTAATATCATGGATCCAATGTCGAGAACATATCCATGGAGGCTAATTACAAAAAAGGTGGAGATTATAACAACAAACCATTTTTGTCTCAGTCAAGGGATGAACTTTGATTCGATGAGAAATGGTTAAGAAAAGCTTTTCTTATGAAACCAAATGTCAATATGGTGTATCCCAATATGGAGAATAGGTTTATGGTGGCCAATCACAAAAGGAATGAAGATCATTTTGAGTATCCTTGTTTCTTTTGTTTAACGGATTGTCTTTGATTATATGGAAATTGGTGGAAAGAAAAGCTTTTCTTGCAAAGATAAAGCATCAGTACAATGAATCCCTATGAAGAAAACATGTTTGTTGTGGCCATTCATAAAAGAATAGATATTATTACAAGTATCCATATTTGTCTCATTTGATGGATTAACTTTGATTCTGAGTGAATTGGTCAAAAGAAAAGCTTTTCTTGCAAAAGCAAAGCATCCATATCATGTATCCCAATAAGGGGAACATGTTTATGGAGGCCAATCATAAAAAGAGTGGAGATTATTACGAGTATCCATGTTTGTCTCATTTGATGAAAGATCTTTGACTATAAGGAAAATGGAGAAAATGAAGCTTTTCTTGCAAAAGCAAAGATTCAATATCATGTATCCAAATATCTAGAACATGTTTGTGGGGGCCAATCACAAAAAAAGTGGAGACCATAACAAGTAACCATTTTTGTCTCATTCGAGGAATGAACTTTGATTTGAAGGGAAATTGTCAAAAGAAAAGCTTTTCTTGTGAAAATGAATATCAATATGGTTTATCCTAATGTGGAGAACAAGTTTATGGTCACCAATCACAAAAGGAATAAAGATCATTTCAAGTACCCATGCTTCTCTCATTTAATGAACAATCTTTGATTATATGGAAAATGGTGGAAAGAAAAGGTTTTCTTATGAAGGCAAAGCATCAATATCATGAATCCCTATAAGGAATGGTGGCCATTCGTAAAAAAAGAGGGATTATTATGAGTATCCATATTTGTGTCATTTGATGGATGAACTTTAATTCTAAGCTGATTCATCGAAAGAAAAGCTTTTCTTGTGGATGTAGAGCATCAATATCGTGTACTTGATGGGGAGAACATGTTCACGAAGGCCAACCACAAAAAGAGTGGAGATTATTACAAGCATCCATGTTTGCATCATTTGACTGACAATCTTTGACTATAAGAAAAATGGTGGAAAAAAAGCTTGTCTTGCAAAAGCGAAGATTCAATATCACGTATCCAAACATCTAGAACATGTCTGTGGAGGCCAATCACAAAGAAAAGTGAAGACCATAACAAGTAACCATTTTTGTCTCATTTGAGGAATGAACTTTGATTCGAAGGGAAATGGTCAAAAGAAAAGCTTTTCTTGTGAAGCCAAATGTTAGTATGGTTTATCCCAATGTGGAAGACAAGTTTATGGTTGCCAATCACTAAAGGAATGAAGATCATTTCGAGTATCCATGTTTCTCTTATTTGATGAATAATATTTGATTATATAGAAAATGGTGGAAAGAAAAACTTTTTTGTGAAGGCAAAGCATCAATATCATGAATCCCTATGAGGAGAACATATTTATGGTGGCCATTCACAAAAAAATGGAGTTTATTACGAGTATCCATATTTGTGTCATTTGATGGATGAACTTTGACTCTAAGCGAATTGGTTAAAAGAATAACTTTTCTTATGGATGCAAAGCATTAATATCATGTATCCTATAAGGAGAACATGTTTATAGAGGCCAATCACAAAAAGAGTAGAGATTATTATAAGTATCCATGATTGTCATATTTGATAGATGATCTTTGACTATAAGGAATATGGTGGAAAAAAATTTTCTTAGAAGAGCAAAGCATCAATATCATGTATCCAAATGTCGAGAACATGTCCATGGAGGCTAATCACAAAAAAAATGGAGACCATAACAAGCAGCCTTTTTTGTCTCGTTCGAGGGATGAACTTTGATTCAAAGGGAAGTGGTGAAATAAAAAGCTTTTCGTGTAAAACCAAATGTTAATATGGTGTATCCTAATATGGAGAGCAAGTTTATGGTGGCCAATCACAAAATGAATGAAGATCATTTTGAGTATCCTTGTTTCTCTCATTTGGTGGATGATCTTTGATTAAATAGAAAATCATGGGAAAAAAAGCTTTCCTATGAACGCAAAGCATCAATATCATGAATCGTGATGCGGGGAAAATGTTTATGGTGGCCATTCACAAAATAATGGAGATTATTATGAGTATTCATATGTCTCGATTGATGGATTCACTTTGATTCTAAGCATTTTGGTAGAAAGAAAAGCTTTTCTTGTGAAAGCAAAGCATCAATATCATGTACCTTAAAGAGGAGAAGATGTTTGTTTAAGGCCAATCACAAAAAGAGTGGAAATTATTATGACTATCAATGTTTGTCGCATTTGATGGATAATCTTTGATTGTAAGGAAGTTGGTGGAAGAAAAAAAAAAGCTTTTCTTAGAAAAGCAAAGCATCCATATCATATATCCCAATGTCTCACACATGTCCATAGAGGCCAATCACAAAAATGGTGATGATTATAACGAGTATCCATGTTTGTCTTTTTCAAGAAACAAACATTGATTTGAAGTGAAATGATCGAAAGAAAAGCTTTTCTTGTGAAACCAAATTTTAATATCCTGTATCCCTATGTGGAGAACAAGTTTATGGTGACCAATCACAAAAGGACTG
The DNA here is from genome assembly GCA_038382065.1 of Adansonia grandidieri. NCBI lineage: Eukaryota > Viridiplantae > Streptophyta > Magnoliopsida > Malvales > Malvaceae > Adansonia > Adansonia grandidieri. The sequence continues at coordinate 7,479 of JBBYHK010511490.1, read as the reverse complement.
AAGATCATTCTGGGTATCCATGGTTTTCTCATTTGATGGATGACCATTGATTAAATAAAAAATCATAAAAAGAAAAGCATTTCTTGTGAACGCAAAGCATCAAGCTCATGATTCAGAATGACGAGAACATGTTTATGGTGGCCATTCACAAAAGAATGGAGATTATTACAAGTACCCATATTTGTCTCGTTTGACAGATGAACTTTGATTCCAAGTAAACTGGCCGAAAGAAAAGCTGTTCTTGTGAAAGTAAAGCTATTCTTGTGAAAGTAAAGCATCAATATCATGTCCCCTAATAAGGAGAAGATTTTTACGAAGGCCAATCACAAAAAGAGTGGAGATTATTATGAGTATCCATGTTTGTCTCATTTGATGAAAGATCTTTGATTATTAGGAAAATGGGGCAAAAAAACTTTTCTTGCAAAAGCAAAGCATTAATATCATGTATCCAAATGTCGAGAACATGTCTGTGGAGGCTAATTACAAAAAAAAAGATTATAATAAGTAACAATGTTTGCCTCATTCGAGGGATGAACTTTGATTCGAAGGGAAATGGTCAAGAAAAGCTTTCTTGTGAAACCAAATGTCAATATGGTATATCCCAATGTAGAGAAGAAGTTTATGGTAGCTAATCACAAAGGAATGAAGATCATTTTGAGTATCCATATTTCTCTCATTTGACGGACGATTTTGATTATATGGAAAATGGTAGAAAAAAAAGCTTTTCTTCTAAAAACAAAGCATCAGTGTAATGAATCCCTATGAGGAGAACGTGTCTGTGGTGGCCATTCATAAAAAGAATAGAGATTTTTGTGAGTACCCATATTTGTCTGGTTTGATGGATTAACTTTCATTCTAAGTGAATTGGTCGAAAGAAAAGCTTTTCTTGCAAAAGCAAAGCATCCATATCATGTATCCTAATGAGGGGAACATGTTTATAGAGGCCAATCACAAAAAGAGTGGAGATTATTATGAATACCCATATTTGTCTAATTTGATGAACAATTTTTAACTATAAGGAAAATGGTGAAGAAAGAGCTTTTCTTCCAAAAGCAAAATTCAATATCATCTATCCAAACATCTAGAGCATGTTCGTGGAGACTAATCACAAAAAAAAGTGGAAACCATAACAAGTAACTATTTTTGTCCTATTCCAGTATGATTTATCCCATGTGGAGAACAAGTTTATGGTTGCCAATCACAAAAGAAATAAAGATCTTTTTGAGTACCCATATTTCTCTCATTTGACAAGCAATCTTTGATTATATGGATAATAGGGGAAAGAAAAGGTTTTCTTGTAAAGCCAAAGCATCAATATCATGAATCCCTATGAGGAGAACATGTTTATGGTGGCCATTTGAAAAAAATGGAGATTATTGCGAGTATCCATATTTGTGTCGTTTGATAGATGAACTTTAATTCTAAGTGAATTGGTTGAAATAAAAGCTTTTCTTGTGGACGCAAAGCATCAATATCGTGTACCCTATGAGGAGAACATGTTTATGGAGGCTAATCACAAAAGGAGTGAAAATTATTACAAGCATCAATGCTTATCGCATTTAATGGATGATCTTTGATTATAAGGAAACTGGTGGGAAAAAAGCTTTTTTTTTGCAAAATCAAAGCATCAATATCATGTATCCCAATATCGAGAGCATGTCCATGGAGGCCAATCACAAAAAAGGTGGAGATTATAACAAGTATCCATGCTTGTCTTTTTTGAGAGATGAACTTTGATTCCAAGGGAAATGGTTAAAAGAAAAGCTGTTCTTGTGAAACCAAATGTCAAAATGGTGTATCCCAATGTGGAGAACAAGTTTATGGTGGCCAATCAAAAAAGCAATGAAGATCATTTTGAGTATCCATGTTTCTCTCATAGGATGGATGATCTTTATTTATATGGAAAATGGTGGAAAGAAAAGCTTTTCCTACGAATGCAAAGCATTAATATCATGAATCCCAATGAGGAGAACATGTTTATGGTGGCCATTCACAAAAGAATGGAGATTATTACGAGTATCCATATTTATCTCGTTTGATGGATTAACTTTGATTCTAAGCATATTGGTAGAAAGAAAAGCTTTTATTGTGAAAGCAAAGCATCAATATGATGTATCCCAATAGGGAGAAGATGTTTATGGAGGCCATTCTAAAGAACAATGGAGATTGTTACGGGTATCAATGTTTGTCGCATTTGATGGACATTCATTGTAGGGAAATTGGTGGAAAAAAAAGCTTTTCTTGAAGCAAAGCATCAGTATCATGTATCCCAATGTCGTGAACATGTCTATGGAGGTCAATCACAAAAAAAGTGGAGATTATTATGAGTATCCATGTTTGTCTCATTCGAGGAATGAACTTTGATTCAAAGGGAAATGGTCGAAAGAAAAGCTTTTTTTGTGAAACCAAATTTCAATATTGTGTATCCTATTATGGAGAACAAGTTTATGGTGACCAATCACAAAAGGAATGAAGATCATTTCAATTGTCCATGTTTCTCTCATTTGACAGGCGATCTTTGCTTAAATGAAAAATAGTGGAAAGCAAAGCTTTTGTTGTGATGGCAAATCATCAATATCATGAATCCCTTTGAGGAGAACATGTTTTTGGTGGCCACTCACAAAAGAATAGAGATTATTACAAGTATCCATATGTGTCTCTTTTGACGGATGAAAAATGATTTTAAGCGAATTGGTCGAAAGAAAAGCTTTTCTTGTGAAAGCAAAGTGTCAAAATCATGCACCCTAAAGAGGAGAACATGTTTATAGAGGCCAATCAGAAAAAGAGTGAAGATTACTATGAGTTTCCATGTTCTCATAGAATGAAAACACAACCTAAAACCTGATTGGATGGAGTTGAAACCCTAAGATCATCTTCAAAGTCAAGTAAAGAGAACTTGACCCCAATCAAACTTGTTGATTAGAACCGAAGTTATAACAATCTTGATCACCACAAGTTACCTTGATATGATCAATTTGAGTTCTTGTTTAAAGAACAAAGAATAAGTTCCCACAAAGTGAACAAACTCTCAAGATATTTTTTTCTATTAAAATATGATGAATTACATGAATAAGATCACCTTATATAGGCCTAAAATCTGTGGAGTCCTAACTGAACAAGGAAGTCCTAATCAATAAGGAAAAGTCTATTTCTAATCCTAATCTGATTAGGAGTTATCTAAACAACTTAAAATCCTAAACATAATCCAAATCAATAAAGATAAAGTCTACTCCTTATCATAATCTAATTAGAAATTATCTAAATAAGTTAAAAAAATAAAAAGTCAAATTCTTATCAGAAAATCTAAAATCCTAAACTATAGGCCCATGAATACATGTGAATTGGCTCCAAGCGTTATTCTTCATCCTTTTTAGCCTTAACATAATGTAGAAAAGTGATCAATCTTGGCAATGCATCTGATTCATCTTGAATAGCCTCTTTTGCTTGCATTTCCATGATTAGTCCTTACAAAGCTTGCTCCATGCGTTTAGTCTTTGCCCTAGTCATTGGACCTCCAATTCCTTGCAAAGGATCATAAGAATGGTTGGAAATAGGTGTTCATGCAAGTTGATCTCCATCATTCCCTCCTTCCTTGAAAGGATTCATCCTCGAATCACCTACATCATACAAAGATAAATCAGCGACATTAAAGGTAGCATTCATATTACCATAGCTGCTTGGCAAATCTAGCTTATAGGCATTGTCATTTATCTTTTCTAATACTTGAAAAGGTCCATCTCCTCTAGGCTGCAACTTTGATTTCTTTTGAGCAGGAAACCTCTCCTTACGCGAATGAACCTAGACCCAATCTCCAGGTTTGAAAATGTCCTTAATACACCTTTTATTGGCTTGCGTTGCATATTGCTCAGTCTTTTTGTCTATGTTAGCTTGAACCTTGGCAACAAATCCCTAACAAAATCTGCCTTTTTTTACCATCCAAATTAGCATGTTAATTAGTAGCCCAAGGTAAGATATCCAAAGGAGTTAAAGGATTAAAGCCATATACAACTTCAAAAGGAGAATAAGAAGTAGTAGAATGAACAGTCCTATTATATGTAGACTCAATATGTGGCAAACATTTCTCCCATTGTTTTAAGTTCTTTTGAATGATAGCATGTAACAAAGTAACAAGTGTTCTATTAACTACTTTAGTTTGTCCATCCATTTAAGGATGTGCAATAATAAATAACAAGAGTTTAGTTCCTAACTTATTCCATAAAGTACGACAAAAATGACTTAAAAACTTAACATCACTATCACTTACTATTGTTCTAGGCAATCCATGCAAACGTACTATCTCTTTAAAGAACAAATCAGCAATATGTGTTGTATTATTGGTCTTTGAACATGTAATAAAATTTGCTATCTTGCTAAACCTATCAACAACAACAAAAATGTTATCCTTACCACTTTGAGACCTAGGCAACGCTAATACAAAATCCGTAGATATATCCATCCAAGGTTGATTAGGCATAGGTAAAGGCATTACTTTTGATTTTGCTTGTTTACATGTTGTACACTTATCACAAACAGATTGCACATCATGTTTCATGTTGCGCCAATGAAAATGTTCATGCAATATATCTAAAGTCTTTTACACACTAAAATGCCCTTTCAAACCGCCTCCATAAGTCTCTTTAACCAGCATTTCTCGCAAAGAACATATAGAAACACATAATTTACCTTTCTTAAACAAGAATCCATCATGCCTATAATACTCACCATGCGTACACTTAGAACATACGTTCCATACTTGGCTCAAATCAACATCATTGATATATAAATCTTTAATAAACTCAAAACCAAGTAATTTAGTTTGCAATGAAGTAAGCAATGCAAACCTTCTAGACAATGCATCAGCTAGAATGTTTTTTTTCCACTTTTGTACTTAATCACATAAGGAAATGTCTCAATAAACTCTAACCATTTAGCATGCCTTTTATTAAGATTACCTTGTGATTTCAAATACTTCAAGCTTTCATGATCAGAATGGATTATGAATGCCTCTGGCCATAAATAATATTACCATGTTTATAGAGTTCTCACTAATGCGTACAGTTCCTTGCATAAGTAGGATAGTTTAATGCTACCCCACTAAGTTCTTCACTAAAATAAGCAATCAGTTTGGAATCCTACATCAAACTAGCTTCTATTCCAATTCTAGATGCATCACATTCAACCTCAGAGACTTTATCAAAATTAGGCAAACATAACAAAGTTGCATTAATCAACTTATCTCTCAAAGTATTAGAAGCTTTCTCATGCATATCATCCCTTTTAAACACATTATTCTTTTTAACAAGTTCATTTAAAGGTGCTGCAATAGAACTAAAGTCTTTCACAAACCTTTTATAGAAACTTGCTAAACCATGAAAACTCCTTACCTTATTCATATTCCTATGTGTTGGTCAATCCCTAATTGCCTTAACCTTTTCTTCATCTACACTTATTCTATGCAAACTCACAACAAAACCAAGAAAAATAATGAATTCCATGCAAAATGCACATTTCTTAAGATTAGCATGCAATTTATGCTCCTTTAAAGCACTAAAAATACCATGCAAATGTTTATCATGATCATCTAAATTTTTGCTATATACTAAAATATCATCAAAGTAAACCACAACGAATTTCCCAATGAAAAAAACATAAAACATGATTCACCAACCTCATAAAAATGCTCGGTGCACTAGTTAAACCAAAACGGCATCACTAAGCACTTAGATAAACCATATTTTGTCTTAAAAGCAGTTTCCCATTCATCACATTCTTTCATGCAAATTTGGTAATAGCCATTATTTAAATCAATTTTAGAAAACACACACGAACCATGCAATTCATCAAGCATATCATCTAACCTAGGAATAGGATGTTTATACTTTACAGTGATTTTATTGATGGCTCGACAATCAACACACATGTGCTATGTTCCATCGTTCTTTAGCATCAAAATCATAAGGACTAAACATGGGCTAAGACTATCTCTTACGAATCCCTTTTGCATTAACTCATCCACTTGCCTTTGAATCTCTTTTGTTTTCTTAGGATTTGCTTTATATGCTGGACTATTAGAGATTGATGAACCAGGAATGAAATCTATTTAATGCTCAATACCTCTCAAAGGAGGTAAACCATATGGTATTTCCTTAGGAAATAAATTTACAAATTCTTGTAACAAAAACAAACCACATTAGGCAAAGAAGTGTTACGATTGTTAGTTGAGAAATAAACATCCTTGTGCAAAAGTACAAGTAATTGCTACCTCGCCAACATAGCACTCTTAATCTCACTTTTTTTTTTTTGCAAAAGCATGAACTCTCTTATTTTTGTCTCTATTTTGCTCTCTACATTCTAAATTTTTCCCCTCAACACACTCACTTTTTATATCACTCTTTTCCTTTTCTTGTGCTTTTATTTTTTTTTCTTTCATCTTGCACTCTTTAGCTATCCTAATCTTGTCCTCATATGCCTCCAATGGTTTAAGAGGAATTAATACAATAACTTGGTTATTCATTATAAAACTATATCTATTTTTGCACCCATCATAAGTAACCTTTCTATTGAACTACTATGACACCCCAAGAGTAGATAACCAGCATGCATTGGTGCAACATCGCAAAGAACCTCATCCTTGTATTTGCCAATATAGAATGCAACTAACACTTACTTTGTCATCTTAACTTCTCCATAATCATTCAACCATTGTAGCTTATATGGCCTTGGATACTTTAATGTAGGCAGCTTTAGCTTTTCAATGATCAAAGTACTAGCAACATTAGTACAACTACCACTATCAATAATCATGCTACATACCTTGTTATTCACATGGCACCTAGTATGAAAGATGTGCTCATGTTGTATTCATCACCATTTTCTTTAGGATATATGCTAAGAGCATGCTTAGTAATGAGTATATCTCCATGCACGAGTTCATCAATGTCAACTTCACTATAATCCTCTAATGGTGGCATTTTGTAATCACTTAAACTTATGTTTTCTATGTCACCATTATGCATAACATTCATAGCCCTTTTATTTGGACATTGAAAAGCAATATGCCTAAATCCTTGACACTTGAAACACTTGACATCACATGATTTAGAAGATGATTTAGTTTTGGTTTTACCTTTGGAGAATGCAACTGAATCTTTTGCCTTTGCATCTTTTTTAGGTTTTAAAGCAACTTTGTTGTTCTTCCAATTTGACTTCCATGAAGAGCTAAAAGTTGAACCATATTTAGAAATGCCTTTAGACTTTAATTGCCTTTCCACCTTGATAGTTTTATACAATAATTCCTCTATCTCTACATAATGATACAATTCCACCATATTAGCTATCTTTTTATTCAAACCACCAATGAATCTAGCCATAGTTGCCTCATAGTCTTCCTCTATATTGGCCGGAATCATGGCTATCTCCATCTCTTTGTAGTAATCCTCTACATTCATGGATCCTTGAGTCAGCCCTTGCAACTTTCTA
>JBBYHK010511468.1:0-13206 GCA_038382065.1 Adansonia grandidieri | reverse complement strand
AGTTAAAGTCCACATTAGCTGGTGCTTGTCTGGGGGTCAAGCCTTGAAAGACCCAAAAGCCTAATAGGAAGGTTAAACCCTACAAAGCTCATTTAGATTTACTTATTAGTCATAATTGCTACTAATATATCATACCTACCATGATAAATTATTAATTAGGCTTTTTTTTTTGCAAGCACTTAAGAAGCATCATTCAGCATTGCATAAATGATGTCTTTTATTTTTGCCATATTCCTAATACTTAACAATGGCCAAAGAAGGGCAGATGTAGACACCTTATTTTGTCTGAGCCAACACCCAAGGCATTAAAAGTCATCGTTTAGGGCACTATCAGAGTCATTCAAAGGAGCACAGATCAGTTCCCCCTCATTCTTAGTTAAAGTTAGATGTCTGAAGAGTCAAAGGTATGAAAAATCCATATTTTTGCATGCATGTATCGATACATAGCCTATATGTATTGATATAGGACCTTCAAGTCATCAAAATTAAAAAATCCACTATTAGTATCAATAAAAAGAGCAATGTATCAATACATAAGTCAATGTTTGGGTACATAAGCCAACTATATCGATACAGGCTCATGTCATAGCTAAAATCATAATTTTTGGCAAAAATATATCGATACATAAGTTATTGTATTTATATAACCTACTATGTATCGATACAAAATTCAACGTATTGATATATTCTGACTTTTTTGCCTAGATACAACATTGATTGTATTGATACAAACTTTAATTTCAACCTACTTTGAGAAACTTTTTACCCCTTATTTCATTAGATTATAACTCAAATTTAGCAATGATTTTGGTACTAAAAGTCATCTAATATCATACATAGCCTGATCCACATCATATGAAATTTATTTTTGGGCCTCAAGCATTGGATTGACACATTCTAGAGAGGTCCATTAAGGTTGGAAAAAAGATATTTCATGTTAAAATCTATATTTAAAGAAGGCTAAGGTGAGATTACTTATTTGATCACCTCATGCATGGTTTTTTTTTTTTTTTGTCTGCAAAAATTGAGATTAACCAATCAAATATTGTAAACTCACCTCTCAGTACCATGACCCATCAAATGGGACATGACAAATGCCCCTTTTGCTATGTCATTCTAAATGTTGAAATGTAGTCTTATATAATGTAACTTTCATACTCGATTAAAAAGGTATATTCACCACTATTACATCAATTTCCAAAACATTTTTCCCTTAACCAAAGCTTTATTCTTGTAGCTTCCCTCTATTCTCTCCTAAAACCCTTCTAGAACCTTTCATTTCCTTCATTTCTTCTTTTTAAACTCCCCTTCATAGATACCATAACTAAAAGCTCCTTCTTTTCATTCTAATCCATAGTAAAGAAAGGGAAAAAACAAAGCTATAAATTAAAGCTTCTTGGTATAACTTCCATTTCTTCACTATTTTATTTTCTGTTTATTTTCATTTCCATCGTTTAGTAAACCATATCCATTTGACCATGACCTTATTAGGACTTTTATGCATTATTATGGCCTTAGTTATTGTAGTTCAAGGATTTCAATGACTTTCTTGATGCCTTGATGATACTTGGATGATAAAAGATACCATATTTCATTTTGACACCAAAATCACATATGATCCTGCATTTTAGCCATGTTTTTATCATGTTTCCATGTTTAATAAAATCCCAACATGCTACGAGTATGACCATGCATTTTAATGTATTTTTAACATGTTTGATTAAATTATGTTGCTATTTTGAATGCTTATTCATGTTTATTCCTTCTACTATGTTTAATTTATCATATATTTATTAAAATGACTTTATGATTGCTTTAAAAAAAAATATGTTTTCAAAAATCCCCAAGTTAAATCCATGTAACTTTAATTAATGAAGACTAACATGTACTTAATGTTTCCAGTGCATTGATCCTTCAATCTTTGGAATAAGTTAAGCTTAAATGCTTAGATTCATGGATAGGCAAAATAAATTCTATTTTTAAGCCCAACAAAATCCAAAAACTATTTTTAAGTGTTTGATTAAGGCTTTGTCTTAAGCCTTGTTTTGTGACTCAATGGCATGCATAATGGGCAGTTTATCGACCCACTTTTCAAGATTTGGATTGGTCCATTACTCCACTACCATCGAACCAAAATGCTAAACATTCAGATGTTCAAAGCTTTTGCACATGATTAGGAAGCCCAAATCAACAACCTTATATTTTAATATTGACAACACAGTGATCTTGATTTGATTTTTAATGAAATTTTCTAGTATTTTTTCCCTTAAAGGGCTTAGAATTACCTTTCCAACAACATGTAGGAGTTATGATTTTTCAAAACTTTGCAATTTGAAACCTTTGGAATCATCAACTCATATTTTGTTTGGGCCATTTTGGCTTATCAAATGATCTTATTAGGTTTTTCAAATATTTTTCTTGAAAATTTCATGAAATTCCCTTTCGAGAAAGGTATTGATTGTGATTTAATGATTCTAAATGAGTTCAGGGCGATTTTTCAAACTTCACTGCACCTTTTCCCTGCATGTGCTGTCAGTGCCAAACCAAACCTGATTTCAAAAATTAATTTCACCTATAAAGTGATTTTCTAAAATTTTTGGAATATTTTTATATTAATCCTTTTTAAGTTACCTTTCCAACAGTGTCTCATTTTTCACTAGACACCTTTGAATCAATCTAAAATAAATTCAAGAAAGTGAACGCTATGATGTTATCCCTTGTTTTTGAACTTAAGAAAAATTAGTGAATTTTCTCGAATCATCTCTCCAAAGCATTCGGATGCTTTGGAATGAACTCGAATTCCTCATCAATCATGTCACAACTATGTCCCACTAGGCCCAAATTAAGGGCCAAATACTTTCCAAAATTAATTTTGTCTTATTTAAATTATTGGTTTTAATTTAAAATCTATATTTTCACCAGAAAATCCAAAAAATTCTAATTTCCAAAAATTACTCAAAAGTTTACCTTACGTAATCCTGCTTTTTCCAAGGGGATACTCCAACCTTGCTTTTCCAAGGAAATGCTCCAACCCAGCTTTTTTGAGGGAATACTCTAACCTTGCTTTTCAAAACTTCACTAAAAAATCTAAAATTTTTTTTCTCTTGGACCACCCAGATGTTCTTGTTTGTGATCCATGTGTCCAAACACAAACTCAAGATTGCCACTTTGGTTATTTCCTAATAACTAGGGACAATTACGAGATATATCCTAACCATCCCTCCACTCTTGGTTTTGTGTGTTTTATTTTACGTGTTATTTATTATTTTTCTCTTCGCCTTACTAACATATTTTTTCTTGATAATAATTTTGCATCCATGTTTTTAAAAATCAAATTTCATAAACTTTGAAGCAATATTCTATGTCAGTATCCCTCTAGTGCTCAACGTAAAATATCTTTTCTCTAAATTAATTTGGAAACTATTTTATCAAAACCCCTATGTTTCTCCTTCTTTCTAGGCTGTGTAAAGAGATATAATCTTATAATAAAAGCCTAGGTTTAGTATTTCTAAAGTTGCATCATATACAGTAGATTATATATGAACAAGGATTATATAAAATTGAAAAAAACTAAAACTAAGACAATTTAGGGTATCATGTAGGTGCCAATCCTTTCTTATGTGTAACCAATTCTTAGAACTTTTTTAATGAACTCTGGTATGTGTAGGCCATAAAATTAGTATTTTGAGTTTCATAACTAAAAAATACTAGTTTTAATAGGTGTCCAGTCATGCCGAGCCTAAAATGATCGATGGTGACTCCACGTTTTAGGCCTTTTCATGGTGGCCATCTAAGACTTGTTGGACGAGTGATTTGTCTGGCGGTCTACCTCAATCCAATCATGTGGCCTTATCATGCTCCAATTCAAATTCCCAATCACAGGATACACCTTTTTTAAGTCGGGTGTGTCTATCTGAGAGATCGAATAATGGGCACATGGTAACATCAAGAACAATTCTCGAAAGAATAAAGTTAATACAAAAGCTAAAATAAGAATGGTAGAAGGTGGCGACAACAATAAGATAAGCTAGGAAAATATTTTGTAACCCTTAGAAATATTTTTTTTCTTTCAATTAGGTCAAAAGAAAACCTATTAAATTTTCTACCCTAACAAGTCTTTATATACTAGCTTAATCCTAGCCCGAGCTAGACTTATGAAAAAAGAAAGGATAAGAATGGTAGAAGGTCACGACAATAATAAGATAGGCTAGGAAAATATTTTTGTAACCCTTAAAAATATTTTCTCTCTTTCAATTAGGCCAAAAGAAAACTGTCGCCACATGCTCGGCCTTTAAAACTTTAGACGATCTGAAGGGCCTAGCGCGCTTGACTTAAAAATAAACAATGTTTGGTTGTGGTCGAGCCTTTAAGCTATACCTTGATTGGGATTTGAATTAGGCATGATGATATGAAGGGGATAGGGACCGTCAGATGAGTCGCTCATCTAACTAGACCCGGATGGCTACCATGAAGTGGCCATAAACTTGGAGTCACCACCGATCATTTTAGGCTAGGCAAGATTGGACGCCTATTGAAAACAATATTATGAGTTACGAAACTCAAAACACTGATTTCAAGATCTATGAAGTCCAAAGATTCATTGGTTGGGCTCGGGAGTTGGTTACGTGTAAGGAAGGACTAGCATCTCCATGATGCCCAAAATCGGTACCTACTAACTATATCTTACTTCGGTCTTGATTAAATCAGTTACATTTGGTCTCTATTTAGATATAATCCTCTTTAATGCATGAAGTTTTGGAAAATGTAAATCTAGGGGATTTTTTATTAAGGAAAATTAGATCACCTATTTGCCTCGGAGGTGTGAGGAACATAGGGATTTTTTTTATGAAAACGATGTCCAAATTAGATTTTAAAAAAATTGGATGTTTCGTATTAGGCACTGGAGAGATACCAACATGAAATATCACCTCATAAATTTTATTAGAAAACAAATCTTAAATATGAATGCACGATAACTTGACAAAAGGAAACAAGTTAGTAAGGAAAAAAAAAGAAATATAATAATATCATAAACAAGAAATCACAAATAAAAGAAAATAAAAAAAAGGGTGATCGAAATGTATCTCATAATTGTCTTCGATTATTGAAGAATAACTTAGATGATAATTTTAGAGACTAGTCTAGACTCGATTGTAATTTAAAGAACAAAGAGAATTTTTATCAAAATAGTTTGAGGTATTTAGAAGAGAGAGAATTTTAAGTTTTAAGGTAAAAGCGGGGTTGGAGTACCTTCTTAAAGAATTGGGGTTGGAGTGTCCTCTTAAATTGAGTTATGAGAAAAGAAAAAAATTTTATTATCATTTTTAAAATAGGGTTGGAGTATCCCCTCGGAGTAGTGGTGTTGGAGTATCCCCAAAGTTAGGAGAACATTTAAAAACAAGAAGAAAATTTAGACCTTGATTAAAAAACGGGGTTAGAGTATCCCCTTCGAGTAGTGGAGTTGAAGTATCTCCACCAGCAAAAATTTTAATATGAAATCCTATTTTTTGTATCTTAATCTTGATCCAAGTGAAAAAGGGGTTGATGTTGTAAGGGAGACTAAAAGGGTGTATATCGAGACATCCGAACGTCTTGATAAAAAGGAGATTCAAAAATTAGGTTGAAAACAGGGGACAACATCGTATTATCTCCGTTTTTGGATTTTTTGGGTGCATCCAAAGACTTCAGAGGGTAAATGGGGTGCCGATGGAAAGGTAACTCGAAAAGGTTTAATAAAAAAATTCCAAAAATTTTAGCAAATCACTTTCTAGGTAGAATTAATTTTCAAAGCTAGGTTCATCTCAGCACTAGTAGTATGTACAATTATAAGGGCATGATGGATTTCAAAAAATCATTCCAAGCTTATCCAGGATCGTTAGATTGTGGATAATGCCTTTTTGGAAAGAAAATTTTGTGAATATTTTGGGAAAAATATCTAAAAATTTCGTAAAAATCATCTGATGGGCCAAAATGGCCTAAACAGAATATTGCATGTTGGTTATAGGGGTTTTAGATAGCAAAGGTTTGAAAAATTATAACTCCCTCATTCAGGATGATCTAAGGGCAAATGAGACACCGTTCGAAAGGTAATTTGATGCCCTATAAGGAAAAATATTATAAAAATTAAAGGTAATATTTTATGGCTCAAACATAATTTTTCAAGTTTAGATTATGGTGCTACTAGAGCAAAAATAGGGGGATTACTCGATATTTTGGATTTTTGAAGATAGACTCTGGCCTAGGATGTTTGAACATCCATGACAAAAAGTGACACGAGCTTTACAAGTTCATTCCCCAACCCGAAGTAGTTTGGGATAATGGAACAACCCATTAACCATGTCATGAAAATAAACATGAGACTCAAGATCAAGGTTTAATACTAAGAAAGATTTCCTTTTTTTAAAAATAAACATATTTCACCATGAAATCTAGAGCTGAGATGTTGATTTACCCCCAAAATTAAGAGACCAATTTGATGAAAACATTAAGCCCATGCCACTCTTCTTCTATTGAAGGTAACATGAACTTAACTTAGGGATTTTTTTTTAAATTAGTTTGTAAGAAACAAGCAAGTATCTTAATGGAGATATCAGACAAAATATAGCACATGCAAAGATAAACATGGATTAAACATGCAAACATTTAAAGATGATATTTTGACATGAAAATGTATGACACAAATGCAAGAAGATGACAAATAAGGTGCATGGAAATGATATGGACATGTTTGAACAAGGGGATGAATGCTAGAGTTGTCAAGACAGGATTTTTATTTCATGAGACTCCTTAAAACACAAAAAAATGTTTGAACAAACCTAAAAAATGTTAAGGTGACCACTTAAATATGCAATAGATATGTGAATATGGAAGAAACATGGCAAAAGATGCATGAACAGAGGTTGTGTGATGATGAAATAAAGTATGGTGGGTTTATATATCCCAAACATCATGGTGTCAAAGAAGGCCATCAAGATCCTAGGACTACCACAACCAAGGCAACAAAAATGCATGAGAGTCTAAGAAGGGTCATAACAGCATGAAGAGCTTACTAAAACGAAATGGATGATCCAAAAAGAAAATATATGGAACAAGCGAAAAAATATACTAGCAAAATCTTGAACTTTCCTTATTTTTTAAAGCAATAACTTTGAGCTTAGTCCCTTCCCTCTTTTTGCTATTGTTTAGCAAGAAAAGGGTGAAAGAAAGGAGCTTTCTAGTAATGTGGTTGCTGATGGGGTGTTTTGAGGATGAAATATGTGAAAGGTTGAGTTTTTGAAGGTGTTCTGGTGGTGGTTTAAGGAGCTACAGGAATGGAGGTCGGTTGAGGGTGAAAGGCAATGAAACAGTGTTTTGATGAGTTTTTAAAGCTAAAGTGGTTGAAAGGTTTATGGGAATAGATGAAGAGTTTTTTGGGATTGCTGGAGAGCTTCTTTGATAGCTGAGAGAGTTTTTTTTTTGAGATAGCTAGTTCTGTTCTCTTTCCTCTTTTTTTTTTTGTTTAGCCCCTCCTTTTTAGAAGATAATGCAAAGGGCATTTTTTATTTTTTTCTTCACACCAGGGGACATTTCCAGCTACCATGCTCAGTTGACTTTCTTCTTATTGGTTCTACCATGCTGAGCAAAGAGGTAGAAAGGCTGTGAAAGCCTGCAACTGGAGATATGCCTACCACACCCTCTTACACCCATATATCTCATGAATGTGACCTTTGTCATTAATTGTTTGGACTCTAAAAATTTGTTAGAATCTATTAATGAACCCATAGTTGCAGTTTGCAATGTTTTATGAAGTTCCTTGGTGCAAAAACATGTTTAAATGGAGTTTTCAAAGGCTAAAAAATGGCTCAAACTGGGCAAAAATGCCTTGATGTATCAATACAAAACATGTATCGGTACACAAGGTCCTTTTTACTACTGAGTATCAATACAATGAGTTGTGTATCGACACTAAGAGCAAAAAATGTTTCCAGTCTTGGGAGTTAAAGGCTAGTATCGATACTCCATGGATTTGCATCGATACTTATGCTTGTGTATCGATACATTTTGCCAAAAATTACAACTTTAGCTACTGTCAAGGTTTGTATCAATACAAACATGCCAAGTATCATTACCACACCTTTGGCATCGATACCAAACCCTCTTGTATCGATACTACATGTGAAAATTCAAATTTTTCACTATAAAGGCTTTGTTTCAATACTTGTGCCCTAATATAACTTGTACGTACTTATGGCTTTTCGATTTACCTCAACTTGGTCATAAACAATGGGAAATTGATTTGTGTATTCATTTGAATAACCTTGGTGACACCTTGAAAAGTGGCCTTTGATGCCTTACTTTTACATTTTTGTTAATGTGGCCCATATGCATTTTAAACCTTCCCAAAATAATTTTTCTGCCTGGCATCGTGTCGCCTAATAGTGCCTAGCGACACGGCACCTGGCAGTCATTCCCCTAGCTTTTATTTCTACTTTTCTATTTTATCATCTTTTATGTAACTCCTAGGATGCCAAAACTTAGTATGGACAAAATGAGGTATCTACAAAAACCTATTAATTTTTCTACACCAACATGTCTTTATATACTAGCTTAATCCTAGCCCCAGTTAGACTTACAATGTAAGAGTTTTAACCTATCAAAACTCCTAAATCAAGTGAAACTCTTTTGACTTATTTTAGGTGTTTTAATTTAATCAAGCCTATTTTATAAACTTTGTGAACAGTTTTTCTTCCCTATTTTGGTTGAAAAACCGAACATAATTAGGCCAAAGGAATCAGCTTAACAAGCTTAGACCACAGGCATCGCTTTGGTGCAGTACAAGGTTTTGGTCTAGACTGGCGTTTCCATGAATTTAATCTAATTGATTCACTTTTTTATTTATCTAAATAAATAAACATTTATTTAATAAATATAATATCAAATTATTACAAAAATTAAATAAAATATTGGAAACACTAATTAGCCAATGTACGTACAAATCTTTATGGATTTTATCATTATAAAATCTTTATTCTAGTTAAAACTATTTTTAACTTAATTTTAATATTATTTAACATTAATTATCAAATAAGTAATATTCCAATATATTCAAAGGGATTTTGTTCAAGAAAAGTGATAGAAAATTTTGATTCATAATCAAATCCTTAAACTAGTCGAAATCCTATTTCAACTAGGATAAGGGCTATCCATCTAAGTATAACATGTTCTACTTTATACATTATTTCCATAAAACAATCTTATTTTTTAATGTCTTAATTAGACAACACAAAATCTAGATTTTACAGATCTAATTTTGTTTCAATTTATTGAAATATTCAATTAAGTCTTCCATTCAAATCATCATTTATTTAATCCAATCATACTTAATTAAATCCCTAATTTAATCCAACAGGTTTATCTTATTTTTGTTTGACCCATTAAGCTCTCAGCATGTTGGCAATGAACATAAATAATCTTACTAATCATGCTAATAGATCAATTGGGGTATCTAGTAACCTATCATGAGCACCCAAATATTTAAAAGTTTGTGTAACCTTAGAGAAACCTTATTGTAACCAACCTATCTGTGTAATGTGGTCTTTTCCCCAAATATCCTACATTAAGGATGAGCATAATGCAGTGTCTACCTAAATCTCTATCCATATTGGTTCTTACAACTCATGGTTAATGGTTTTGGATCTATGAAGAACTATTCCTCATAATCCATTATGCTCTGACCAAATGCTTTAATCCAATTAACCATAGTTAAGATCATTCAAGATATGTCTCTAAAGTCAATCAGAATGGTGTAACCTTTCTAGATCTCTCACTCATCTGCCATACGATTCATGCTATACCCAAAACCACCCTACCATAGGCATCCATCTATTATGGATTCGTTTATGATGGAATCGAAGTATAACACTCCTCATACAAGATGGCTTGGTATCATAAGTCAAAGGACTATTATACATGATTGGCACATGAAAACATATTCCATAGACACTTAAGTGACTAATAAGTTAAAGGGTTTCATCTAATTAATGTTGGCATAAGTGTCAATCATGCCACTAACATGAAGGAAAACCTAAGTTACTATAATTTAGTAACTTATATGTAGTTATTTGACTATGCATCCCATGTCCCAATTAGATTGATTTAAAGGCATGCACCAATATCTCTCATTTGCACTTGAAGTAATTTTATTACTTTATGTGGAGTATATGTCTAATTCACTGGTGATAATCTCTATTATCAAGTTAACAAACTGTTTGGACCTCAATGAGATTGTGATTCCATTTAGATGGCTCAATTAATATGAATAACTATTTAAATCAACTTATTAGCTCAATAGCTAATGATCTAAAATAAATCATTTCAAAAACCTTAGAAAAATGATTTGTTTGATGGCTTTCGGATATAAAAATGTAATCTATCCAATTTGGCACTCTTTCAAAAATTATATCCAAGTGGTATGTCTTTTGTTTGTCACCTATACATGAATATTAACTTTTAATAACTCATGAATACTCTTAATAAATTTTACATTTTCAAGATTTTTGCGAGGAATTTAATTCAAAACTCTTTTAGAATTCCATTTGATCTGTGCCTTAACTTATTTAATTAACATAAATGATGGACTAAGTTTGTAGAATAAATCTACTATGATTTATTAAATGAGGAAATAACATGGCGTCCATATGCCAACAAAAGGATATATAGTTTTGTAACATACTTTAAAATAATATCCTTACATTTAGCCCCTAATTGCCAAATCAAAACATCTAATGTTTAATAGTAAAACATAAAAGGTTCATAAATTTTCCTAGATGGATTGGCAAGCCTGATTTATATCACCAGGGTTCCCTTCTCTATGTCAGCCCATCATTATTATTCAAAACCATTTCAAGTTTATGTTTGAGAATTGAGTGACCATGACATAGAACGAAACTATGGTTTACTAATGTTTCAAAAAAATTAAAAGGGCAAGTTTTGATCAATATCTATAAGATTGCCATTCTTATGATCTATCTTTACTATTCCTTTCATTTGGTTCTTCCAATGTCTGTCACACATTTAAGTGTCAGCATCTAGGTATCGTATACCCAGAGAAGTGAGCAAATCTCAAAACCTGCTGATCTATGAAACTTCTATAGCTTTCTACTTTGATAATATCAAAGTATTCCTTGTAATCTCTACTCTTATGAATCTAGCTTTCCAAAAGTATGACATGTTTCCTTTTTATTTCATTTGTCTTTCTTCACAAGAAAGTATAATGATAATACATGGATCATGATCCATGAACCGTCTAATATGTGTCAGTCTTGAAATATATCATATCACATGAGGCCTATCTAAGCTACCTTTTGACATCTTTTTTAGGAGCAATTCCTTAAGGATGTCGAACCTCTTATTATGATTGTCTTTATTGAATTATTTAATAAAGCTTCAAATTATTTCAAGAGTTTTGATGGCTACTTGCTCTTTTTGGAGTTTGGGTGTTCTATTAGTTATCATCATAATGTGGCTAGATCAAGATCATCTTTATGACCTTGATAAGCTAACCCTAACTTAGTGGACTTTTCTTGGATATGCCATTCAATTTATATTAAGACAATTTTAATATTGTAGAACTAGATATTGGAGTTCGGCCCAATCAGCTTGTTGGCATCAAGTATACTACGTGGTGGGAAATTCACAGTCATTTTTTTCTTGTTTATATCCTATATAAATTTAGAAAATATTTAATGTCAATAAAATACATAAGATAATCATTTACTCAGGTTTTAAAACTAGAATGATTATTTCTTATTATTTTGCATAATTATAGCTCTCAACTATAATACAAGCTCAACATTTGAATCATCTTAATGAGCTAAGGCCCTTTTCATCTTTGCATACCTTAAGTTAGCTCAAAAAGTGATGTAAAAACTAATTAAGGAAGTAACTTAGCTTACCAATTTCATCTCTATTCAACTTCTAGATTAGTTAAGGGGTAACCCTGTACCTAATTGCATCACATGCATTTCACCTAACCATTGCCTCTAATGCCATGGGGTCAAGTTTGTAAACGTCCAGACTACACAGCTTTAGTTGACTAAGACCTACTAATTTTAACTCAGTCGCTCAACCAGAAGGGACATTGATTAACTTAACAAATCCCTATGGTTGGCACTCGTGTATGTTGTTATAATCTAATGGAAGGTGTTTTACATGCTTAGGCATAGACTCAATATTTTACAAAGGATTTCTTATATTAATTATTTAAGTATCATTGATTCATATTTGATTACACGACATTGGCATTTATTTCACATGTATACATTTCATATATATCAACATAAAATAAATCTATCACACACAATCTACTAGGATGATTATGGAGTTTAATCTAAACTAGTTTCCTTGAGTAATAGGAAACTAGATGGTCAATTTCCTAGGGATACCATTCACATATTGTAGACACCTTATTTTGTTCGAGCTAATTTCTTTTAGCAATATGGATCATGGACATGAAAGAGGGTGATGTCGCTCGGCAAAAAAGTATTTTGAGGAGGTCAAGAAGGCCTATGGATCATATCAAAGGTAAATGCAAAGATGTGGAATTAAATGACGTAGTTCAAGGTGTCCAGGGATGAAACATACGAGAAAATTCATAATTTTGCATGAATGTATCGATACATGGTCCTCATGTATCAATACAATGCTCCAAAGATCTGAAAATTTGAAATATCCCTATTCGTATAGATACAACATGTAAATGTATACATGAGCTTATGTAGCTCATGTATCGATACTAGGCCATGCCAAGACCAAAACATGCATTCTGTAAAGAAATGTATCAATACATGTTAACATGTATCGATACAATGGTTCATGGTATTGATACAATGTTCATTGTATCGATACACTCAAGGTTTTTGGACCAAATGTATCGATACATTTTGCAATGTTTTGATACATACAAGCCATTTTTCACAGTTTGGCCATTTTTGACTCGTCCACCATTGATCCAAAACTTGATTTTAACCCGTTTCTTTGCATCCGAAAAGATTAGAACCCATATCAGATTATGAATTTAGACTTTTGAATTTATCAAAACATTTTTTGAAGTCTAAATTAGATCAAAAAAGTCAATGTCACATTCTTACCCTACTCCTCCCTAGTTTGTTGACCAAGATCACCATCAGCCACCCTACTTGCTGGAAAATCATTTCAGCATTTAAACCA
>JBBYHK010511448.1:0-13209 GCA_038382065.1 Adansonia grandidieri | reverse complement strand
TTCAAATTACCTTTCCAATGATATCTCATTTACCTTCAGATCATCTCGGATGAAATAGCTATGATTTTTCAAATCTTTGCTATCTAGAACCCCTAGATCAGCGAGTAGTTTACTATTCAGACTATTTTGGCCCAACAAACAACATTTTTGAATCCCTTGAATATTTTCCCATAAAGTTCATGAATTCCCTTTTTGAAAAGGTATTATTCACATTTTAACGACTCCGGATGAATCCGAAATGATTTTTCAAAATCCATTATTCCTTTACCCTGTACATGCTTCTAGTGTTGAGACAAACTGAAGTTCAAAAATTAATTCCACCTAGAAGTGATTCTCTAGGATTTTTGGAATATTTTTACATTAATCCTCATCGAGTTACCTTTCAATGGTACCTCGTTTACCCTTGGGGACCTCCGGATGAGCTCTAAATAAATTTAAAAAGAGAAATGATGCAACATTGTCCTCTGTTTCTAGCCTAATTTTTTAAATGCTCTTATTGAGGTGTTCGAACGCCTCATGATCTACTCAGCTCATTCCCATGGCCTAAGCCCTTTAGAATTGAACCAAGGCTAAACAAAAAAGGAACATTTTAGCCAAAACTTCGACTCTCGATTTTTAAAGATTTTTTTTTCAAAAATATGACCCATTCCTTTTAATATCGAAGATTTTTATTTTTGGGGATACTTCAACCCCACTACTCTGAGGGGATACTCCAACCTGCTTTTACCTCAACATGACATTAAATTTTCACCTTTAGGGATACTCTAACCCCACTCTTCTGAGGGGATACTCTAACCTCGCTCTCCACATTTTTTCTAAAATTTAAACTTTTTTTCAGGATATCCCGAGTCATCAAAATCTTTTTTTCTCCTCAAAGTTCCATTGAATCCGACTAAGTCTTAATGTTGTCGTCTTGGCTATTCATTAATAATCGAAGACAACTACGAGATATATTTCGATCAACCTTTTTTTATGTATTTTGTGTGTTTATTTTTGTGTGGATTTATTTATTATTTTATTTCCTATCTTACTAATATGTTTCCTCTTGTAGGGACTTCTAGCATTCATGCTTTAAAATTTATTTTCGGAATCACAAAATGATATCTCGTTTCGGTATCTCTCCAGTATTAAGCATAAAACATTTGATTTTTTCAAAAACTTATATAGAGATCATCTTCATAAAAAATCCCTATGTATCTCACCTCTCCGAGGTGCATAGGTGATAAAATTTTCATTAAAACCCAGACTCGTATCTTTACCAAAATTTCATGCATTAGAGGGAATTATATTTAAATAATGATAAAAATGGAATCGAGGAAACCAAAATTCAAGTAAGATATAGTTAGATGGTACTAATTTTTTAGTGTTGTAGGGGTACTATCCTTCCACACATGAAACCAACTCCCGGACCCAAAACAATGAATCTCTGGTATTATTTTCAATAGGCATCCGGTCAAGCCTAACTTAAAAGTGATCGATGGTGACTCCAAGTTTATGGCTGCTTCGTGGTGGCCATCCAAGACTAGTCAGATGAGCGATTCGTCCGATGGTCTTTCACTCATTCATGTCAAACATCAAAATATTTTTTAAGCCAAGTGTGCTTTGGCCCTTTGGATCGTCCGAAGTTCATAAAGGCTGGGCACGTGGAACGTCAACAGTATTATTTAAAAGTTTAGGTGTCTAAAAATAAATTTTTCAAAGTTTTTAAAGCCTTGGAAAGGAACTTTCACGTTTTGGCCGAATAGTGTAAGGGTTACTTTACAAAGTTTTGATTTTTTTAGGCCATTTAGTAATTTTAAAAAGTTTAGAAATTAAATTACAAATATTTTTGCAGGCCATGAAGTCTTGGCCGAATATTCCTAAGGAAATTTAAAGAATTTTTCATGTATTTTGTCATACTTTGGTTGCTTGTTATGTATTTTTAGCCGTAGGGGTCTCTTTGCAATATTAGGAAATCTAAGGACTAAATTATAAACATGTGAAGATTTTTTTAAGGCTAAGGTATATTTCAGGGGATATTTTGGTCTTTTCGACCAAATTCAAGTATTTTGAGTCTAGTTTTGTACCCTTCATTAAAATTAGGTCCTAGGACATGTCTTTATTATTTTTTATAAGACTAGAATTTTTCAAAAAATCGAGGCAATATCTTCGAGCTAAAATAGTTCAAAGGTGTGCTTCTTGAATATGGAATTTTGTAGGTACACCTTTTTCAAAAACAAGTAAGATCAAGATTTAGATCAAGATTTTTGAATTTCATAAAGATAAAATTTTTCGTATTCTTTCGATCTTCTGGTAGGTTTTTTATTTTAAAATACTGAAATGCAATCTTCTCAAATAAAATAATAAATTTGATTTTGTAATATTTTTAAATACGAGAATTATATTAAAGATCAGATATTGAAATCAAATAAAATTCAAGTTTTAGGTTAACACTTAATAAAGGGGTACTAATTTTCGAGCGTCATATGAGCAATAATTTTTACGTGATTGTAATTGACTTTTGAATTCTTTCATGTGATCTTTGACATCAACATGAATTTTGAATTTTAGAGTTTGTTTTCGAGGGTTTTGTAATTTTTAAAATGCAAATTTCGCATTCAACCAAAATAGATTAACAACGATTCGAGATAAATGATTTTTTTAGATCAATGATTTTTTTATTTAAGGTTGATTCAAGATAAATGATTTTTTTATTTAAGGTTAAGTCGAGTGAGAAATTTATTTCAATGATTTAATTTTTAAACACAAATAAAAAATAAAAATAGAGAAATATTTTTAAACATAAATAAAAATAGAAAAACGAAGGATTTATTATTTTTTAAGTTCGGTGAGTCGAGATTCACCTGACTATGTAGCTACACTACCATTACAACATGGTGAGCCATTCCTAACACTTTAGCTCAGTGGTAAGCCATTCCAAACACTTCAGTTTGGTGGGCAAGATGGGCCAATTATGACAAACCATGCAAATATCCCGGCAAGGGTAGATCACATCATGAGATTGGATAAGAAAACAAATCATGTCAGATGATTGAGAAAAGTAAATTAAATGTTTTAATCTAAAAACAATAAATAAACATATAAATGTGAGCACTATACATGTAATAAAAATTTTTTTTTCCTAAGAAAATATAATGAAACATTACACAGCAGCCAACCAGCACACAAAAGTTGTTTTTGGTACGTAAGATCATTCCCCCAAGAGTGGATTGATTTGATAGCATTATCGACATTAATGCAAAGTTAAATATAATTAGATGAACGAAGTTGGATTTCTAGGCCGGGAGGTTCTAGGATAAGATCCTTACCATAAGTTATGATAAGATTTAATTTGTAATCAGTTTTATCAGTTGTAATTTTTTTTACATAAATTATTATATAATATAATATACAATTATAATTATTATATAAATACATTACATGTTAGATAAATTGTATAATTAAAAAAAGATAAAATTATAAATAAATATTATAATTACATAAATTATATTATAGATTACATAAATTATTATAATTGATCATATAAATTTATATTACATATTTTTATTACAATTATACGTATACATTATTTATTTACATAAACTATGATAATATATAATAAAAGTTGTAATACATAAATTTATTATATTTACATAAAATTTTTATGTAATACATAAGTTTATCATCATATGTAATATAAATAAGCATTACATATTTTTCTTACAATTACATATATATATTATAAAATACATAATTAGGATAAAAGGTAATAAAAATTATAAAACATAAATTTATTATATTTACATAAATATTTTTTAAGTTACATAAATATATTAGCAAAGGTAATAAAAAATATTATTACATAAAATTTTGAAGTTACATAAATTATATTATCTATTACATAAGTTTATTGTCATATGTAATAAAAATATGTATTATGCATTTTTATGATAATTACATATATATATCATATATTACATAAATCATTACACAATACACATGTATATTATATAAACTATTAGATAACATATAACAGTTTACATATATATATAAAACTAAACATTACAGAAATACATAATGTATATAATTTTTTTCATACAAGCATTATCAAATTACATGAAAATATTAATAGATTACATAAATATATTATCATATCTATAACGTATTTATGTAAAATATTCTTTTAAGAAAAGTAACTATAATTTTCTCAATTTATTTATTTCATATACAAATACATTATACGTATGAAAAATTAATTACCGTAGTAATGTTTGAAGTGAAGAAATTTTTATATTTTTTTAGTCTAACAAATTATTTGGGTATATTGCTGACAATTATTATTATATTAAGATAATATTAATCTTATGTGAAACTCATATTTTTTCTTAGTTGATAAAATTACAATTAAACATTACATAAATTACATATATATATAACAGTTTACATAATGTTAGTCTGTAATTTTTTAAATGCATAATGTATGTGAGTAAAAAATCTTCAAAGGTAATATTTGTATGTAATTTGTTACATACAAGTGTTATCAAATTATATAAAAATATTACCAGATTATATAAATTTATTATCATATATGTAACATATGTATGTAAAATATTCTTTTATGGAAAATAACTATAATTTTCTCAAAATTTTTTATTTCATATATAAAACATTATACGTATGGAAAATTAATTATTGTAGTAATGTTTTGAAGTGAAAAAATTTTAATACTTTTTTGGTCTAACAAATTATTTGGGTATATTACTGACAATTATTATTATATTAAGAGAATAATTAATTTTATATGAAATTCATATTTTTTTCTTAGTTGGTAAAATTACAACTAAAAATTACATGAATTACATATATATATATATCAGTTTACGTAATGTTAGTATGTAATTTTTTAAATACATAATGTATATAAGTAAAGAATCTTCAAAGGTAATGTTTATATGTAATCTATTACATGCAAGCATTATCAAATTATATAAAAATATTACCAGATTATATATATGTATTATCATATTGTAACAAATGTATGTAAAATATTCTTTTATGGAAAATAACTATAATTTTCTCAAAATTTTTTATTTCAATATAAATACATTATAAGTATGGAAAATTAATTGTTGCAGTGATTTTTTAAAGTGAAGAAATTTTAATACTTTTTTGGTGTAACAAATTATTTAGGTATATTACTGACAATTATTATTATATTAAGAGAATAATTAATTTTATGTGAAATTCATATTTTTTTTTATATTTGTTAAAATTACAACTAAACATTATATAATTTACATATATATATATAAAATAGTTTATGTAATGTTAGTTTGTAATTTTTTAAGTACATAATATATGTGAGTAAAGAATCTTCAAAGGTAATGTTTGTATGTAATTTGTTACATACAAGTATTATCAAATTATAGAAAAATATTACCAAATTACATAAAGTTATTATCATATTTGTAATGTATGTATGTAAAATATTCTTTTATTGAAAATAACTATAATTTTCTCAAAATTTTTTATTTCATATATAAATACATTATACGTGGGGGAAAAAAACGTTACTGCAGTAATGTTTTGAACTGAAGAAATTTTCAAGTCTTTTTGGTCTGGCAAATTGTTTGAGTATATTACTATCAATTGTTATTTTATTAAGAGAATAATCAATTTTTTGTGAAATTTATAGTACAGTCGGTGTGTATAAAATATATTATATGTGTAGGAAATTATTTGTCGTTGTCATTTTTGAAGTGAAAAATGTTTCCATTTGTGTTTAGTTTAATAATTTTTTTGTGTATATTGCTAATAATATACTAAATTAGGAAAAAATTAATTTACCAGGCGAACTTTGACATTTTTTCATTAAATATATTATATATGTATAATATTAATTGTATTTGCTATTTTTTAAATATGTTACCATATTTTTTATATTAATACAATATAAATTTTATAATCATAATTTCACTAGTATTTAAGCATAATCCTTAATTAAATGCTCTATACCTAGTAGTTATGACTTCACCTAACTATTATACTGACTATAATCAAGTTCCCAACAACCATTAGTTTTTGGATGGATGATGACTTCAGTGTAGTTAACCAATAACAATAGCATTCGATTTAGGGTGTTGTTTACTAATGTTTCTGCATCAGTGTTGAAATTGGTATTATAGGTATGTGAATTTGAGGTATGAAGATAAAACAAAATTTATGCATATACTTGAAGTTATGTACTGTTTTAGTTCTCTTTAATGAGATTTACATGATATATTTATGTTATATTTTTTATTTTCAGGTTCTTGATGGATTCAACTATAAATATCTATGATGAAAGTAATGATAGTTTTGTCCATTGTGCTCAAGTTTGAATCTGCTAAAATTGTTGACTTCAATGGTATTATTTCTGATAATAAGCCTTTAAGTAAATTATGTAGAGAAGATATAATTGGTATAAGTTTTAATTCACTTGATCATGCATGGAGATTTTACAAGGCGTATGTTTTTGAAAAGGTTTTGGTGTTCATCGTGGAAGCACAAGACTTAATAGTACTAGTGTTCTTGTAAGTCAATAAATTGTATGTTCAAAAAAAAGGTTTAGGCTTGAGAAAATACAAAAATGCAATTGTAAAAGATGTCCTAGGTCATTGTCTAGAACCGGATGTAAGGCTAGTGTGCGTGTGAACGTGAGGGAATCTGGTAACTGGATAATCACATACTGTGAGGAGAATCATAATCATGAGATGTGTGAATCATCTAAGAAATCTTTCATGTGGTCTCATCGACAAATTAAAGAATCAGATTTAGCTGAAGTAAAGGCTATGAAATCTGTTGGCATCCGTATGTCACAGATAATAAATTACCTTACTCAGTAAGCTGGTGGATCTCAAAATGTTGGTTTTGTTGCAAAAGACCTATATAACGCGTTACATGCCTATACTCAAGCTGAAATATCGAATGGTGATGTTAATGCTATTCTTGCTTACTTTGAAATTAAAAAAGAATTGGATATTGGACATTATACGAAATATAGCATTGATGAAGATAGACTAGGTGGATACTACCTCGAGGTCCGACTATGCATGCTTTGGAGATGTTATAGCTCTCGACACCACGTATAAGAAGAATGCTTATGGTAGGCCTTTGATGCCTATGGATGGTGTCAATCACCACCATCAGATGATTGTATTTGCTATTGCCATACTTGTTGATGAGACAACTGATACCTTTGAATGGGTTTTAAGAAGTTTCCTCAAAGCAATGCATAACAAGACTCCTAATTCAATTTTTACTGATAGGGATAGGGCAATGCAAAGAGCAATTAGAACTGTTATTCCCAATGCTAGACACAAGTTTTGTACATGGCATATATCTCACAAGGCACAGGCAAATATTAGTTATTTGTTATTTGTGCATGCATTTTGTAGATGCATGACTTAATGGTGGACACCAAAAGAATTTGATCATGAATGAACTGTAATGGTCAGACAATTTTATGTGGAAAATCACCCATGGGTTATCGGAAAAGATAGAACTTGGGAGATGTGGGCACAAGCATATATAATAGGTCATTTTTTTGAGACACTACGAACCACACAAAGGTATGAGTTATTGAATGCTTTACTCGGTATATATTTGAAGTCCAAAAAAACATATCTAGAATTTGTTCATTCCATTGATCAAGGGATTAGTAGAATGTGGACCAATGAATTGGAGGCAGATTATTTCAGTACGCAGACAATGCTTAAATCTGTAACAAAGTTGGATAACATTAATGGTCATGCGGGTACTATGTATACAAGGGAATCATTCTCATTTTTCTAGGAAGAGCTTCAACAAGAAACATTATATCGTCTTCAAGAACTGATTATAAAAAAGGAATTCATGTGGATCTATTATTTAGGCAAGTATCGGGTACCAAGCCGAAGGGTGGAAGTAGTTTATGATTCAGCTGCAAAACCAATCAATGTTCTTATCGCAAGTTTAAGACAATTGGTATGCCTTGTAGGCATCAAATTCATGTCATGAAGCTTGAAGATACGTCTCGTATTCCAACATCTTTGATTATGCATAGATAGACTCAAGATGCCAAACTATGTGCCCCATCATTTGTTAATGTTGATGTTGCACCTAAAATGTTGCGAATGGTGTGATATGCTTCCCTAAGTCCTAGTTGTAATAGAATGTGTTATGTAGCATCGAAAATGACTCAGTCATATGATAAAGCCAAAAGTGAGATTAATAGATTGACATCTATAATGGAAAAATTGTGTGAGGTCAATGATCTCGTATCTAAGAAATCGAGAAGTGAAAAATTTTGAGATCTTTTTACATCATGAAGTAAAGGGAAAACAGTTAGGAAAAGGCAACTGTCTTAGAAAGTTAGAAAGTGTGGGTATTGTTGACTACAAGGGCATACTAAAATTACTTGCCCAAATTTGAAAATTGGAATGAGCAGTAGTGGTCTTGAAAACAATTGTTATGATATTGATGAGGAGATGACATCAAGCGCATAAACAAATTAGACTTTTAATAGGGTTAGATTCAAAAATCCTGATATGTCATGAATTAACTATAATAATTATATATTAAAACATTAATGTTGATGACTGAATTGCCTTCTAAAATACTTTTTCTGTGATAGGAAGATGATCTAATTGCATACCAAAACTTTATACCAATAATGATTATTGATAGCAATTGCAATATACAAGTAATTATCTTGTTTTTTACTGCATCCATATATTTCATTTTAATGCCATAGCATTAGTGATTACATGTGAACAAAATGTGACATTTTTCCTTAAATTGTTAGGATGACACATTCTTATTTAGCAATTATGAATCCAGACTGAATGAAGGTGTTAAATCAGGAAACATTTCAAATTGGTTTGGATTAACAAGTTAGTAAGTTTTAATATCATTGCAATCAGCATTCGCAATATATATTGTAACAAGCATTTTCTGGTGAATCCGTTACAATATCTGTTTGCTAAATATTTATGTACATATTTATGGTTGGGACCATAATGATACAATTGTACTACAACCAAAATAAATTGCATTTTTGTAGTACACTTCTACTATATTACATGATTTTACTCTTAAAATCTCAATATCAGTTTTCACGACCTGTTATGGCATCACTTGTCAAAAAAATATATATATATAGATTTGCAGCAAAAAATTGAATTAGTTTCTGTTATCAACGGCAAACAAAATATAATTTATAATGTTCAGCAATTCCTTTAAAGTATCACTAGTAACTTACCATCATTGAAACAAAGTCCTAAAGCATAGTCCATCATTTCTGTGATCCAAAAATTGACCTTGTCAAAAAGTGGATGTCTCTTACTACTATCACATTGCACAAGATGAGAAATCATTACAATTTTATTGTACCACAACCTAATCTTCCAAAAATCAGACAAAAATAGATGATCAGCTATTTTGACCCTCTCAAAATCAATCATACACATTATTAGCTCTTATGCATAATGAAAAGATAACATATATATAATCATGTTAGGATTTTAAGCCGCAAACTGTTATCCACTGTACCCGAAATTGTACAGCTAAACCCAAAATCAACCTAAAACCCAAAGCCTAGCACAACAATAATCAAAACTTGAGCTTTGCAACAGAAGTCAGTGACTGTGTTGTAGGAGGCATACTTTTTTGGAATTTAATGGCAACGTCATAGACCCTTTTCCATTAAGTGTTATCCTCATGGTTTATGATTTCAAAAAGACATAAAAATCTATCCCATTCCCCAACACGCTATACTTAACATACAATTGCATTATAGTCTTTAATCAACCTCCGATCTTTGATTATGAAAATTATTCATCATAAAAAAATAGCTTACCACAAATGGATAGCTTATAACATGTAGATGTTTCATGAAAGCAATAACGTACATTCTGCAATCATAGTTGTACGTATTCAATATAGTCTAAAAAATGCAATCCTTTTATTAAACTCAACCAAAACTATACAAATATTGATTAATCCACATACCTATTGCCTTGGCATGGAATGTTGTTTGGATATGTAATTTTTAATTGATCAAATGAGACCATTGGACTGCCAACCAATGATGTCATAACGGGATCCTTAAATAATTTTGCATAAGAGGAGATCTGTTTGAAGTGAAGAACAAGAATTTTGTAATAGCTGTATTATAAACCAAAGCAAGTAAATAACAAAAATTTCTCATCTCCCTATAACATAAATCATTTGTGTCTTTATAGTTTACCATATGAGTGACATCGGTAACTTTTTTTTTATTCCGTTCAGTGCGCGAAAGTGTATCCAATACTTTCGCTTCTTTGTCCAACATATCTATCACACACAAGTACCAATGCATGTTCATATCATTCATTGGTATGTAAATCTGTAATTGTTAAAACCTAAATGACATTTGTTACAACATTTACCCTTACATAAATTTAAAAATAATTCTAGGAAAATTTTCTCCACTATATGCCTCCTAAATGAAACAATATGTCCATATAAAAGAATGAATACGAGGTAACCTTATGACAATCGTTTAAGGATCCCATGCAAATGAATTGTTGCTTAAAAAATTTCATCATCTCTGTGGCTATGCAATCTTTTGACAAGAGACGAGTCTGCAAAGAATAAAATAAGGTAACACTACTTTTCAAATCAATTGAAATTAACTTCTAACATTACGATATCAATATATACTTATGCAAAATTTAGTAGGAAAATACCATTTCTTCATAAAAATTGGCGTAGCTTTATAATCATATGCCATGGTCCAGGTCTCAAGGTCAATAATCTAGGAAACACGAATGTAATTCAGCCCAATTACATACTACAAACTAAATGTTAACATCGGACATAAGAACAATATACCACACTTACATTTGAAGTGACCTACTTTTTTGGGCATAACAATTCAAAATCCTCAATAGTTGCAAACATTGCACCAAAATGGACAACAACTACACTACAATATAAACTCGTAATGCACATATTATCAATAGAGATATATGTACATAAAACCCAAAATTATAAATAAAGATATTATTACTTACTTTCTATCAGCTTCGCTGTTCCTGATGTAATTGCATAATGCATATTCAAGTTCACCAATTTCCCTTGGGACTTTGAGAATGGCCTTCTTTGCAGAAACCTTTAAATGTTTATTTAACGCAATAAATGACATACTGTACTACTAATTAGTAATTGTAGACACTTAATTTTGTCCGGGTCTCTTTTTCAAAATTCCTGAATATCCGAGACTCAGACCTTAATAGCCATCCTCATTGGGAGCGATCTTTTTCAGATGAACAAGACATTTTCAAGATCTTTTTAGTCATAATTTAAACAGCCATAAATTCACATAACAAAAAAGTCATATTTTGATCTCCAATTTTAGAGATACAAAATGAATATTTAAAAGAAAAATAATTTTTTAATAATTTCTTTTCAAAATTTGAAAATCTATTCCGCAGATGATATCACAGTTAAATTTTTCATTTTTAACAATTTTGGGAGAATTTTTGTTAAATTTGGGAAATTGACTTTCGTATATTTTTACTGATACTTGTGTGATATTTATGCTGATATGCACTCCCAAAAATTAGAAATATTAAAAAAAAAATTCATGTTGGCATTTTATACCACAAGGTGTGAAGTTGTTCATTTTTTTTAATTAATTTTGAATCTTTTCATGATATCGCGAGCATTCTACTCAGGAAATTTTTTATGAGAAAATTATTTTGAATTTCAAATTTTCATCTTTACCATTTTATAAATTAATATTTTGAATAATATGTTTTATTTAATTCATTTTATATAATTTTTAATGTATTTTTTGGAAATTTACTTGGTTCTAGAATACAAACTTTTCATTATCAGTAAAATTTTTGGTTTAATTTTCTTGAGTTTTCAACTTTAAAATTCTTTAAATATTCACATTCAATTACCATTAAATTAGTTTTTCAAAACTCATTTATTTGTTTTGAATTTTACAATTTTTATTCTTTTAGAAATACAAAATTTTCTACTCCATGAAATTTTTTGGGAAGATTTTTCTAAGTTTATATATATTTTTTAAATTCTTCAAATATTATCATTTAATTTATATTAAATCAGTTTTACAAAATAAGTTTTGTATCTTCTTTTGAAATTTTACTTTTTTTCATATACAGAGTTTTCTACTTCGTAAATTTTTACAATTTTTAAAATCCTTGAATATCTTCATTAAATTCATATTATATCAGTTTTAAAAAATTTATTTTATTTTATAAGTTTTGCATTTTTTTAGAATTTCCCATGTTTCTAATATACAGAGTTTTCTACTCCTTAAAATTTTTTTGATGGGACTTTCTCTAATTTTTAATTCTTAAAATTCTCTAAATATTATTATTTAATTCATATTAAATTGGTTTTTAGAAACACATTTCATTTTATTTTATTTTCGTTTTCTTTCATAATTTTGTTGTTTTTAAAATACAGGTTTTTGACTCCATAAATTTTTCTCGTAAGATTTTTTTTAGTTTATAATTTTTTAAAATGTTTCAAATATTATTATTTAACTCATATTAATTCAGTTTTTGAAAATTTAAGTAATTGGATGAGTTTTGAATTATATATATATATTAATTTTTATCCGAAAGGATTTTTCCCGTATAATTTTATGAGTTTTGAATGTCCAATTAGTTTTCTTCACTATTTCATTTTCCAATTTTGTGTATGATTGTTAATTTTTTAATTTTATATTTTATTATCATTATTTTAATTTTATTTTAATTATTGGTTATTTTCTACTAGTTTCATAGAAACCAGTCTAGTTGATATCCAACATCCCACTAACCAACTTAGTTGGTTTTTAATTACCAATTAGTGATGTTATCAATGCAATCATGACAATATATTTGTTAATGACCACTAGTTGCAAATCAAATTAATGCATTTAAACTTTTGTTGCAAATTAATGAATAAAATTAAAATAAAATAAAAAACAAATCAAAAAAGAAAGAAAGAAAGAAAAGATAAAAAGGCCAACGAAAAAATGGATTAAAGAAAGACATCTTGCCATCCCTCCCATCTTCAAAAACCATGGGAGAAGTTTCATAAATTGCTAAGGATTTCCATGACCAAATTTAAATATTTTTCTTAAAATTTCTCATGGGTTTTAAGTTTTCAAGCCTTTCAAGGTAATTTCATGTAGAAATCTTGTAATTT
>JBBYHK010511428.1:0-13211 GCA_038382065.1 Adansonia grandidieri | reverse complement strand
CTTTTCCAGCAAATAGGGTGGCTGATGGTGATATTGGTTAATAAGCTAAGGAGTAGGGTGATCATGTGATGTTGACCTTTTTTTGATCCAATCTAGATTTCAAAAAAAATGTTATAATTAATTCAAAAGTCTAAATTCTTAATCTCATATGTGTTTTAACCTTTCCTGATGCAAAGAAACGAGTTAAAATCAAGTTTTGGATCAATGGTGGATGAGTAAAAATGCTTGGATTGTAAACATGGCCTGCATGTATCGATACATTGCATAATGTATCGATACATTTGGTTCAAAAACCTTGATGGTATCGATACAATGAACATTGATACATCTATATGTTGTATCGATACAAATGGGGACATTTCAAATTTTTGGTGCGTTGGAGCATAACAAAATGTGAGCTAACATATAAAAATGCTTGAAATATGCTAGGCTAAGGATTCATACATGGATTAATCATAACAAGATACATGGATATAGCATAAAATGCATGAGCAAGAGCTATCAAATAATAAGGATGAAATGAGGCATTTTGCACATCAAAGGGGCATTAAGGCATCTAAATCCTAAACTACCACAACCAAAGGCCACAATAATGCATGAGAATCCTAAGAGGGTGATGGAAACATGGAGAGCTCACTAAAACGATGAAGATGCTAAAAAACAAAAAATGAACTTGATGAAGTAAGAAGTTAAACTAACAAAACTTCAATATTTGGCCAAATAGCTAGAGTAGTAGGGATGGCTTGAATTTCCCTTTTTTCCTTGTTGTTAATAACCAAGAAAAAGAGAGAAATAATGACGTTTTGGTTTTGGTATGGATGACGGTGATTTTTAGAGTTTGTAATGGTTAAGAGTGAGTGTTTTGGGGCTATTTTTGGGTAATGAGTGATACAAGATTTGGTTTTCCTGATATGTGAATGTGTTTTTGGAAGCTAAAACAAGCTGGACTCTAAAGTCCCTTAGCTGAGATATAAGTAATCTATTTATACCAGCATTTTGGAGCAAAATTGAAGGTGTTTTTGGTTATTTCTCAAGGGGAATAAAGTGATGTCAGCTTGGTGGCTATACAGTGACTATAGGGAGCAACTTGCTACCAATGTGATGGACATAGGGTGGTTGGTTTAAATGCTGAAATAATTTTCCAGCAAATAGGGTGGCTAATGGTGATCATGTGAT
This sequence comes from Adansonia grandidieri, assembly GCA_038382065.1. Taxonomy (NCBI): domain Eukaryota; kingdom Viridiplantae; phylum Streptophyta; class Magnoliopsida; order Malvales; family Malvaceae; genus Adansonia; species Adansonia grandidieri. The sequence continues at coordinate 12,035 of JBBYHK010511428.1, read as the reverse complement.
ATTGACTTTTTTATCTAATTTAAACTTCAAAAAATGTTTTGATTAATTCAAAAGCCCAAATTCGTAATTTGAAATGGGTTTTGATCTTTTTTTATGCAAAGAAACAAGTTAAAATTGAGTTTTTGATCAATGGTGGCTGAATAAAAAATGCCTGAATCGTGGAAAATGGCCAATATGTATTGATGCATTACAGATTGTATCGATACATTTGGTCTAAAAACCTTGAGTGTATTGATACAATGATCATTGTAACGATACTATTAACCATTGTATCAATTTAATGATTCATTGTATAGATACATGTTGATATGTATCAATACATTTCTTTACAGAATGCACGTTTTGGTCTTGCCTTGGCCTAGTATCGATCCATGAGCTCCTGTATCGACACATAAGTTCACGTATCGATACATTTACATGTGGTACCAATAGAAATAGGGACATTTCAAAATTTTTGATGGTTGGAGCATTGTATCAATACATGAGAACCAGTATCAATACATTCAAGCAAAATTATGAATTTTCTCATATCTTTTATCCCCGAACACCTTGAACTACATCCTTTGATGCTACATCTTTGCATTTATCTTTGATATGATCCATAGGCCTCTTTGACCTCTTTAAAAATACTTTTTCTTCGGGCGATGATCATTTAGCTAATCTCCTAGACAAAAAAGGTAGCTACACCATCAGGCTAATCTGCCGGACAAAATATATTCAAGCAAAATTCTATCACCCCCTCTCACGTCCATGCCCGGGTTGCTAAAAAAATTAGCCTAAACAAAATAAGGTTTCTACACCATTTAGCTAATCTCCTAGACAAGGTGAGAGCTTCGCACAAATACTTGATGGGATCAAGCTTAGCGATTAACCATGTAGTGTGGTATAGCATGTATTGCCTTAAACTTTGGGCCATCTAAGATAAAGCGCAACATAGCTTCTCTATGAATGAATAATTATTTTCATATTCTATAAACTTCTTGCTCAAGTAATAGATAGCCTATTCCTTTTTTCCTGATTCATCATGTTGTCCTAATACACAGCCCATCGACTTATCTAGGATTGATAGATGCAGAATTAGTAGTTTTCTGGGCACTGGTGGCATAAGTACTGAAAAGTTCAAAAGGTAATGTTTGACCTTATCGAAAGCTTCTTCGCACTCTCGATTCCATTCTATAGGATTTTATTTTTTGAGCAACCTAAAGATCAGATCGCATTTATTGGTCAACTGATATATGAATCGGGCTATGTAGTTTAGTCTTCCTAAGAAACTTTTCACTTCCTTTTGAGTTCGAGGTGGTGGTAGGTTTTGGATAGCCTGAACCCTGTTAGGATCCACCTCTATTCATTTCTCACTCATAATGAACCCCAATAATTTACCGGAGGTGATGCCAAATATGCGTTTAGCAGGATTTAGCTTGAATTGACATTTACAAAGCCTTTCAAAGAGTTTTCGCAGATTGGCAACATGTTCACTCTCTTTTATTGATCTGGTGATCATGTCATCCACGTAGACCTCTAATTCTTTGTGCATAAGATCATGGAACAATGTTACCATAGCCTTTGGTAAGTTACCCCGACATTTTTTAACCCAAAAAGCATCACCTTATAGTAGAAAGTTTCCCACATGGTCACGAAAATGGTTTTTTCCCTATCTTCAGCAGCCATGTTGATTTGATTATAGCCTGAGAACCCATCCATAAAAGAAAATAATGCATATTTGGTAGTGTTGTCTACTAAGGTATGAATGCGAGGCAGAGGAAAATTATTGTTAGGGTTAGCACAATTCAAGTCCTTGTAGTCCACACATATTCACATTTTACCATCTTTCTTGGGAACTAGGACTATGTTGGCTAACCATTCAGGATATTTGGTTACCTCGAGAAATCCAACTTCAAATTGTTTCTTGACTTTTTCCTTGATTTTAAGGAGCATTTCTAGTTTCATCCTCTTTGACTTTTGCTGGATTGGTTTGCATTCAGGTTTGAGGGGAAGTTTATGAACCACAATGTTGGTATCTAGCCCAGGCATGTTTTAATAGGACCAGGAAAACACATCTTGATATTCCTAAATAAGACTTATTAGTTTAGCTCGAGTTAATGGCTGTATGAAGATTTCAATTTTGACTTCTTTTGGGTCTTCTTTTGTTCTAGGGTTAATGGTTTCAGTGGATTCTTCATGAGGTAAGATTTGTTTTTTTTCTTATTCAACTAGTCTCAATAGGTCTTAGGGTATGGGGTTCTCTTCAGGGTCTTCTTCAGATTTGACCTCATTTGCATAGATTGGTTACTTAAAATCAATTCCTAAGGTTTCAGTATAAAGATTCATGCCACCTTTATTGGGGTACCTAAAAATATGGAAAAGAATAATATAGGTGGAAGAAAAAAGTCTAAGGTTGGCAAAATTATGAACGTAAAGAATAATGCAAAATGCTTAGTCATTTTCATTGATATACTTAATCAAAGCTGCCCATACAAAGCATCCTAGAATGCTTTTGGGTGAGAGCATGTAGGTTTAGTTCATAGCATTACTTTGAAATAGACTTGAGCAGTACAGGAATCTCAGCCTTATTCCAAACACTCGAAATAAACCCTGGAGGGCACAGACTAGTCTCCAGATTTGTAGTTGATATCTTTGGCTTGCCAATCATATTGATGGAGAAATCCTCGAATGCTTTGGTCAATATGAGCATAGCACCACTAGAGCTAGTACTTACATGTCCCCCTAAGTGGAAACTTTCTGGAAATGGTGGGAATATCATTGGCTCATCCTCCATGTCTCATCCTGATAAATGAGCCACTATTCTTTCATGGTTCTTCTGAGCTTGCTTTCTTTTCTGTTGTGCACTCGGCATGAATCCCAACCCCTTTTGCTAATTTGGTTAACCACTTTCAAGGCTTAGCAATTCCTTGAAGGTGTATCCTGAGTCTTTTTCCAGCTTGGGCACCCTTATCGACAACCAACTTTAAACCCATATGAGTACTCTTCGGTAGGTAAGGCTGAACTATTAGCAATCCTTCTTTAATATAAGTTGCATTAATAAACTTAAAGGCATGGAAAGAGGAATCTGGGCTATCTTCATTGGGTTTGACATATGGGGCATCAATTGAGGTAGCAGCAATGATATCTTTCTCTCCTCCAGTAATGATAACTTTATTCTTGATGATGAATTTTAGCTTTTGGTGCAAAGATGATGGCACTGCTCCAGTAAAATGAGTCCACAGCCTTTCTAACAGGCAGTTATATGATGGAGCCATGTCCATAATGTGGAAGTTAACTTTTTAAGTACATGGGCCAATTTGGAGTGGAATGGTGATATTTTTGACAATATTCCGACAAGTTCCATCAAATACTCGCATAATTGTACAACTATTTTGGATATGAGATACGTCCACAGGAGCTTGTTCAAGCATAACATAGGCATTACATTTAAAGCTGACCCATTATCAATAAGCACCTTGGGCAACATAGTGCCTTTGCAAAATGTGATGATATAGAGGTCATTGTAATTTTCTCCTTTTTCGTGCAGGATTTTGTCATTGCTGAAAGATATGTAATTTTTGGCAGTGATGTTGCTCACTAGGCAATCCAATTGACTTATAGAGATGTTGGGAGGGATATAGGCCTCATTAAGAACCTTAAAGAGGGCATTTATGTGAGCTTCTAAATTTAATAGCAATGACAACACAGATATCTTGGCAGGTTGCTTATTCAATTGATCGACGATGCTGTATTCACTATGCTTGATGAATTTAAAGAATTTTGTAGCTTCTTTCTTACTCACTGGATCCTTGAAGCTATCTAATCTGAGTTCTTAGTTGTAGACTTTAGTGCTTGAGAAATGATATTGGCATTCTCTTGCTGAGTGCTATTTTTCTATGCTGTCAGGGCATAACATCAGTTACTCTTAGTTAGGTGACTTACTCATAAAAGGTCAACACTTACTGCTTGCTAGCTAGACTATAGTTCCAAGAAATTGCCTTATCATCTTTATATAGGAAGGGAGATGGAAGTTAAATGATCATTTTTGGCAGAGGCTGAACGGGTTGAACTTTAACTCTTGGTCAGTTGTCATGCAAAATCAATGACCTTCTAATCCCATAAGGGAGATTGCCTTCTTCGTCTTCTAGTGCATTAACAGATGGTGTTGCATTTATAGACTCAGTATGTGGGGCTTACTTTTCATCTTAGAATTCGATGCTACCCTCGTTCATCATTCTTTGAACCATTGTGCGAAACTTTTTGCATGTTTGAATAGTATGGCCACAAACAATATGAAAGTTACAGAAGTTGTGAGTCCTTTCCTGTCCTTTCCTTTGTCTTCTCGATTACATTAAGTAACTTAGCTTGCACCAGGATTTGCCAAACTGAATTCATCAACGTTTAAACTTTTTCTATGTTTTCCATAATCGTGCAGTTTCTTTCAATGATTATTTCCTTTAAGTCTAACTCAGCATGAGTTTGAGATTAACTAGCTTCAGTGTTGGATTTTGATTGCTTACTAGGCTCCATCTTTCCTTTCTCTTTGTCTTTCTAGATATATTTCTTCTCAATTCATTTTACATGGCTTTATCGATCCTCCCATAGAGTATGACCACATTCGTGAAGTTCTTCGAGAAATTTTTTTTTCTTTTTTATAATAAAGGGTTTGCAATGTGCCAATGAATCTAACCATCATCTCTTTTTCTGTTAGTAAGGGATGAATCTGGGTAGCCTCCTCCATCCATCTTGTAGTGTACTGCCTAAAACTTTCATTAGCTTTTCTCTTAATGCCCATGAGAGATAGATAATTGGAGATCTGACCATCGGTGGGTTTTTCCTCATCAGAAGCATTGATAGATGGATCATTATGTCTATCCCACTCCTCGTAGAACTCAATTTTAGACCGATCCATCATCCTTTGGACCATTTTCAAGAATGATGGGTAATGTTGCAAGTCATGTTCTTGACCACAGTGGCATCAAGATGTATCAACAACATTTCTTTTTTGACTTTTGTCATCTATTATTATTTTGATTTTCACAAAAGCTTGCCAGACCTTACTAATTGAAGTTTTGACTTCTACCACTCTTCTTTTAATAAAATAGCCTTTTTCATCGATTATCGCATCCATTCCTGGTTCAGGATGATAAGGGAATGGGTTAACCTTCACATTGGGTCTAGGAGCTTGTGCAATCTTTATCATTCCTTTTTCTAATAAAACCTGTACCTTTCTTTTAAAAGAAGTGTAATTTTCAATGGAGTGGCCTTACACTGCCACATGGTATTCACAATAAGCATTCTCATTATACCATTTGGGGTATGGTGGTGATCTTGGGTTCATGAATACTAGAGCCACTAGTTTGCCTGCCAATAAATAAGAGTAGATCTTTTTATATTAGTAAGGGAGTGGTTTAAAGTGCTCTCTTTCTTAGGATACTTATTGGTTATTTAGAGCTCTCACATTATGCATATTGCATAGCTGTGTATTCTAGGCCGCACTTTGCACAGGATTTGGTGCAAAGCCCATTGTAAGAGCGAACCTGGTAGCGTTGATTGGTTGCGAAGGTGATGAGTAAGGGGTAAGACCTATATTCAACGTGCTTAGGAAGTATATAGGCTATGGTGGATACAGACTTTGATTAAACCTAGCATGATTCTTGCCTACCGCATTTGTTTCCCTCTTTTTACCTTTATTTGCTTTCTTTTTAACTAATCTAGATGCTTCCCCGATAGTTATCCTATCACTCTTGATTGCGTTCTCAATCGTTTCATGGTGCTTCCTATTAGCCTTTCGTAGTAAGGAGCTCGTAATGTGCAAACAAACATAACTATTATTTCTTTTTCAGTTAGAGATGGGTGAACTTAGGCTGCCTTCTCTCTCTATCTCTAAGCATATTGTCTAAAACTCTCAAAAGATTTCTTCTCCATGTTCATGAGAGAAAGATGATTTAAAACCTAATCAGACACATGCTTATACTATTCAAGGAATGTGCACGTCAAGTCTGCCCATGTCTAAATTCTTGCTGGGTCAAGCCTACGTACCATCAGAGGGCTGCCCCAGTTAGACTATCTTGGAAGCAATAAATCAGCAGCTTTTTGTTTTCTTCGTGTCCCACCATTTTATGGCAGTACATGCGAAGATGGGGCAGTAGGGTCAATAGTCCCATCGTATTTTTCAAAATTAGGTACTTTAAACTTGGGCAGGATGATGAGGCTCAAAACTAACTCTAATGACTTTATGTCCATGATTTTGAATATGCTACTTCCTTCCACAGCTCGAAGACGCTTATCTAATGAGTGATACTTGTCTAAGCCCTCATCATTTTCTAAAGGCCTCTTTGTTTTCTCTTGCTCTATGTGCTCATTGAGGTCCGAGACTATAAGCCTTGATGGCGAAGAGCCTGCGCCTTAAAATCCTTGAATTAAATGGGACACTATTGTAGGATTGATATAAATAAATGGCTGAGATGGGGGATGTTTGATGCCAGAGGGTGTTGCCTATGTAATGCCCCTTCTTGAGTATTGGTGGCCTCAATACCACCATTCAAATTATTTTAAGGGTGGGCCGATTCTGTCCTCGTCTTGACTGTGCATGTTTGCCCTTTTTCCTTCAATGCATTGGACAAAAATTTGGTTAGCTTAACGATCTATGCTTAAAGTTCCTTATTCTTACAGGGTACTTGCTCTTGGGACTCCCTATACATGAGTTAGAGTCTTTTGATCGGGGCTTGGTGATCATTTTCCATCACTTTTTAATGATTACGAGTGTTACATCGATGGTGAACTATAGATTCTGTGTTTTGATTACCTTCACTTTAAATTATTTTTGGATTAGGCCTTTATGGTATGTTCGTGCGTATGTTTGATGCAATGAGGATGAATGAATAAAAACCATGAAAGGATTAGGTTAGTTATGCAAATGCAAAAAGATCAATTGGATAAAGGGACAGTTCCACCAATAGCATTTTTCATTAAAGCAACAAAACATCTTAAATGCATGTGATTATATTTGAAAATGCCTGACATGATTACATTACTTGATTATATGGTCCAAGAAGTACAACAACTTTTGTTCATGGGTACCGATGGGTAAGATATCATGTGTCAGAGATCGGGCTACATCCATGATGTTCTTAGCCTCCAACTGAGCTACCAAGATTTGCTCTATTAGATGGTGATGATAGTCCTAATGATTTTGGCATGCATGATCAACCACTTGAAGCCATTCTTGCTCTCGCTGTTCAAAGGCTCTTACTAGTGTGTCGACTTGGTCTTGGTAAGCTTGAAGATAATGCTCTAAATCTTGGATTCTGAGTGCTAGAACTCTATTTCCATCTTGGTTTCCTCTTAAATCCCGGACTTAAGCCTCTAACAGTTCACTCCTCATTCGATAAGTGGATGCAAGAGCCTAGGCTTTAACAAGCTTCTCCCTATTGGCCCTAATAGTGTCTCTCCATTGGTATAGTTCTTTCTCGAGAGCAGTAATTTTTGTCCTCCTATCGACCAATGACTTTCCAAGCCTTTGGAACTTGCTTGCTTTGTTAAGGGCCACATAGTCTCTTTTCAAGCTCTCAAGATCCTCTTTGAGGTGGTTTTTCTCCTTGACAGCCCTGCTTATCTCGCCATCCCTGAGGTAGAGATCCATTTTCAATTAACTATTTTCCTCTTTTAATCAAGTAATCTCCTCGCGAAAGGTTATCTTCTCTCGTTTGAACTCTCGCTTGAGCAATTCAATTTCAGAAGGAAATTTGTCAACCGACATTTGTGATGTCCCAATACCAGACATGGGCATGGCATCATTAGTAGGATAGATCCTCCATTCATCATATCCTGGGGTCATACTACTCCCTCTCCCATATCTTTCCATGCAACAGGTTTGTTTCCATGCTCGAAAGGCTAACTGGACTTTCAACTTGTAGTCGGGCCCACCATAATCAGAATCCCGTAACTCTAGGTCTTGGATCAAAAGGATGAATTGATGGCACTAGAATTGTCGAAGAACTAAAATAGGGGCATAACTAATACTTCCCCATGATCCTATGAGCGATACACAACTGTAATCTCCATATTGGTATATGACTATTTGTGGGAAAAACCAAGAAGCCTTCCATGTTAGCTCTTCTCCCTTGAGGTTTTGAAATTTTTGGACCCATTGCCTTTTAGATTTGTCTTGAGGCTATTCTTTCTTAAGTACCTTAGAGATAGGGCTAAAGCTGGGTAAAAAGTAGTGCAACGTCTTACTTTTTTTCGGGCTAAAGTGACTGGCGAGCAAAATATGGAAGAGCAGTGCACATCTAATGAAATAGCCCATTCCTAATTTTTTACAAAAATTAAGAGCTTGAATAGTTTCGACAAGGATGACTGATACAGGATTAATGTTTCAGCAAAACCAAGAAAAAGCATATGCTACTATAGCTTTAACATAGCCTAATGTCTTTGGGAAAATAACTAGTCCATATATTGCCAAAGTGTAGATATCTTTGATTTTTTGGACGTCAATGATACTTACCATTACTTCTCTCAAACTGGCTCATGAGATGCATTCACTTTTCCCCTTTGTTTTGATATGACTCTCAATCCAAGACTCTGTTGGCTTGAGGATTTGAGCTAATCTTTTCTTAAAGGTTGGAGGATTCAACGCTTTGTAGTATATCTTGTCGACCTTTGCCCTTTCAATGTTAAATAATGTAGTGTATTCATCAACTCTGGGGACTGAGTCTTCATGATTGAAAGTGAAACATGGGTATGTTGGATTCCATAAATGAGAAGCAACGATATGTCTATATCTCTTAGTGAATGACTCTCTTTCGGTACTATCCCAATTAGTCTATATGATCCCCAGATCTTGCCAATCATTTTGATAGTATCCTATCTTGATCCTTTCATGCACTACTGAGGCACGCCTCAATTTTCAAACATCCCCGTCTTCATGCTGTTAGTGCTCTAACCATGCTTAGACTTTTACAAAAGGTTAAACTCTGAAGTGAACTGTTGCTCCATGACAGATGCCCCTTGGTGAACACTAACCTAGTAGAGGAATTGTCCCATGATGATAGTAATTATGATGAAATGATGCATGGTGAAAAGAAAAGCAAAAAGAGAACGAGTTAGTAACCAATAGCTAAAAGATAAAAGAAATAAAAGAATAGTAGCAAAAGTGTACATAAAATTTGCCTTGAGAATACGTGGCCTGATGCCTTGGGTAGACATGGTGAATATAAATGTTGAGGCATTAAACGAGTAGCATATTGGCATGTCCATATTAAAATTACCTTTTCACGAAGCAATATGATACCTTGCGATGACTAATACTAACCATGTAAACGATGATGTTTGTTCATCACCATTTATTTAAAGCCATTATTTGGGCAGTATGATGGCTTATTTCGGTCAGATACAACTATTTCAAGACAACGTTGCAGGTAATGGCATGCACTTATCCTTATGCACTTATTAAATAAGATTTGTCGACGAACATAACGGCATATCCTAAAAGAATGATAATGAAAATAAAAAGACAAATGCAGGTGAAAACGTTCATCGATCTTCATCTGTGAAACCAATGTATATAAGAGTAAAGGCAAAGAATGTTTCCCCGAGTGACCCAAAACTTTGGGTTTTTTTAGCAGTATCTGGTATGGCTTGACATGGTTTAGCTTGTAGGGTTCACTACATGGGTTTAAGTTGACGCTTATTTCGGCATCTAAATCATTCTTTCATTCGGTAAGAATAGTCAAGGCACCCCAATCCTAGGCCCATCACAGGTTTGGTGGAATGAGTTTGACTCGATGGATGTATTTCCTTATGTGAAAGGGTACTCACGAGAGACATAGGTAGTTTATGTCTTGAAAGGTCTTGCCACACTTATACGTAGGGCTACTCACGAAGACGGATGGTTGACTTCCTTTTAATAATTAGGACACTAACCACACCATGGTGTGTGGTGGGAATCTAGTGCAAATTCAAATGAATGGTGTGTGTCAGAGAAATAATCAAACCTTTTTGTTTCACTCCTATATTACCATATTTATTCAAATCAATATATATTTGGGCACGAATAATCCCTAACAATCACAAGAACAAAGCATAAACAATAGAGATTAGTAGGCAAAAAATAAAAGAGAATTATATGTAAATAATTATGAAGACCGAAAAGCTAAGAACTGAGTGAGAAATAGCTAGTTATAGGCCTAAATCTCTATACTCCCCAGCGGAGTTGCCAAGCTGTCGACTTGTGATGGCCTTTAAAACTTCAGACGATCTGAAGGGCATGGCATGCTCGACTTATGAATGAATGATGTTTGGTTGTGGTGGAGGCTTTGAGCTATCCCTTGATTGGAATTTAGATTAGGCATAATGGTATGTAAGGGATAGGGACCGTTGGACCACGATGTGGCTATAAACTTGGAGTTGCCACTGATCATTTTAGGCTAGGTTAGATCGGATGCCTATTGAAAACAATATTATGAGTTACGAAACTCGAAACACTGATTTCAAGCTTTACGAAGTCAGAGATTATTGGCTGGACTCAAGAGTTGGTTACATGCAAGTATGGACTAGCATCCCCACGATGCTTGAAATCAGTACCTACTAACTATATCTCACTTTGGTCTCGGCTAAATTGATTCCATTTGGTCTTTATTTAGATATAATCCTTTTTAATGCATGGAGTTTTGGAAAATGTAAATTTGGGTTTTTTTATTAAGAAAAATTAGATCACCTATGTGCCTCGGAGATATGAGGAATAGAGGGATTTTTTATGAAAATGATGTCCAGATTTGATTTTAAAAATTTGATATTTCGTATTAGGCACAAGAGAGATACCAACATGGAACATCGCCTTGTAAATTTCATTAGAAAATGAATTTTAAATATAAATGCACAATAACACTACAAAAGGAAATAAGTTAGTGAGGCAAAAAATAAGAAATATAATAATATCATAAATAAGCAATCACAAACAAAAAAGCATAAAAATAGAGGGGTGATCGAAATATATCTAATAATTACCTTCGATTATTGAAGAATAACCGTGATGACAATTTTAGAGACTGGTCTAGATTCGATGGTAATTTGAAGAACAAGGAGGATTTTTATCAAAATAGTTTGAGGTATCTGGAAGCGAGCAAACTTTAGGTTTTTGAGGTAAAAACAGGGATAGAGTATCCCCTCAGAGAAGTGGGGTTGAAATGTTCCCTAAAATAGAATAATGAAAATAGTCAGGAAATTTTTTTTTAATTTTTTTAAAATGAATGGAGTTGGAGTATCCCTTTAGAGTAGTGGGGTTAGAGTATCCCCAAAGTTAGGAAAATATTTCAGGACAAGGAGAAAATTTAACTTTGATTTTAAAAAATGGTGTTAGAGTATCCCCTTTGAGTAGTGGAGTTAAAGTATCTCTACTAGTGAAAATTTTAATATGAAATCCTATTTTTTGTATTTTGGTCTTAATCCAAGTTAAAAGGGGTTGATGTTGTGGGGGAATCAATTGGGCACATTTTTGAGACATCCGAACGTCTCCATAAAAGGGGATTAGAAAATTAGGTTGAAAATAGGGGACATCATGTCATCTCCATTTCTAGATTTTGTTCGGGTGCATCTAGAGATTTTAGAGGGTAAATGAGGTACCGTTGGGAAGGTAACTTGACAGGGTTTAATATAAAAGTATTCCAAAAATTTTAGAAAATCAATTTCTAGGCAGAATTAATTTTTGAAGTTAGGTTTGTTTCAACAGTGGTAGCATATACAATTAAAAGGGCATGATGGATTTTGACAAATCATTCTAAGTTTATCAGGGATCATTAGATCATAGATAATACCTTTTCGAAAAAAGGAAGTTTGTGAACTTTTTGGGAAAAACATCTGAAAATTTCATAAAAATCATCTGATGGGCCGAAATGGCCCAAACAAAATGTTGCATGCTTGCTTCCCAGGGTTTTGGATAGCAAAGGTTGAAAAAATCATAGCTCCCTCGTCTAGGATGATCCAAGGGCAAATAAGACACCATTAGAAAGGTAATTCGATGCCCTTTAAAAGAAAAATATTAGAAAAATCCA
>JBBYHK010511397.1:0-13216 GCA_038382065.1 Adansonia grandidieri | reverse complement strand
AATGAGAAGAGCATAATTACAATGCCCATAACAAAAAGAATGGACATTATTATGAGTATCCAAGTTTTTCCCATTTCACATATGAACATTAATTATAATGAAAATGGTTGAAAGAAAAGCTTTTTTTTTTAAATCCAAAGCATCGATATTGTGTATCCTAATGAGAAGAACATGATTGTAGTGCCCATAACAAAAAGACGGAGATTTTTATAAGTATCCAAGTTTGTCTCATTTCACGGATAAACATTAATTATAAGGAAAATGGTAGAATGAAAAACTTTTCTTGCTAATCCAAAACATCAGTAATGTGCATCCTAAGGCAGAAAACATGATTGCAGTGACAATAACAGAACGAATGAAGATTATAGCGAGTATCGAAGTTTGTATTATTTCAAAGATGAAGATTAATTATGAGGAAAATGGTAGAAAGAAAAGCTTTTCTTGCTAATCCAAAGCATAAATATCGTGCATCCCAATATGGAGAACACAATTGTAGTGCCCATAATAAAGTCAATGGAGATAATTATGAGTATCCAAGTTTGTCTCCTTTCACGGATGAACATTAATTATAAGGAAAATGGTGGAAAAAAAAGCTTATCTCACCAATCCAAAGCATCAATATCGTGTGTCCCAATGAGAAGATCACGATTACAGTGCCTAAAACAAATAGAATGGAGATTATTATAAGTATCCAAGTTTGTCTCAATTCATAGATAAACATTAATTATTAGGAAAATGGTGGAGAGAAAAGGTTTTTTTTCAAAACCAAAGCATCAATATTCTGTATCCCAATGAGTAGAACATGATTGTAGTGCCCATAACAAAAAAAATAGAGATTATTATGAGCATCCAAGTTTGTCTCCTTTCCCATATGAACATTAGTTATAAGGAAAATAATGGAAAGAAAAGCTTTTCTTGCAAATCCAAAGCATCAATATCATGTATCCTAATAAGAAGAACATGATTGTGGCACCCATAACAAAAAGATTGCAAATTATTATGAGTATCCAAGTTTGTCTCATTTCACGGATGAACATTAATTATACGAAAAACGGTGGAAAGAAAAGCTTTTTTTGCTAATTCAAACCATCAATATCGTGTTTCCTAATGTAGGGGACAAGATCGTAGTGCCCAATAACAAAAAAAATTGAGATTATTATGAGCATCCAAGTTTGTCTCATTCCACAGATGAACATTAATTATAGGGAAAATTATGGAAAGAAAAGCTTTTCTTGCCTATCCAAAGCATTAATATCGTGTATCCCAATGTGGAGAACATGATTATAGTGCCCATAACAGAAAGAATAGAGATGAATATTATGAGTATCCAAGTTAGTCTTGTTTCCCGGATGAACTTTAATTATAAGGAAAATGGCAAAAATAGAAGCTCTCCTTGCAATTATGTAGCATCAAAATGTGCATCCCAATGAGAAGAACATATTGTAGTGCCTATAATGAAAAGAATGGTGATTATTACAAGTATCCAAGTTTATCTCATTTCACGGATGAATAATAATTATAAGGAAAATATGGAAAGAAAAGCTTTCCTTGCTAATCCAAGGCATCAATATTGTGGGTCCCAACGTGGAGAACATGATTATAGTGCCTAATAACAAAAAAAAGTGGAGATTATTATAAGTATCCAAGTTTGCCTCATTCCACGAATGAACATTAATTATAAGGAAAATGGTGGAAAGAAAAGCTTATCTTCCTAATCCAAAGCGTCAATATCGTGTGTCCCAATGAGAAAAACATGATTGCAGTGCCCATAACAAAAGGAATGGAGATTATTACGAGTATCCAAGTTTGTCCCATTTCACGTATGAACATTAATTATAAGGAAAATGGTGGAAAGAAAAGCTTTTTTTTCAAACCCAAGGCATCAATATCGTGTATCCCAATGAGAAGAGCATGATTATAGTGCTCATAACAAAAAGAATGGACATTATTATGAGTATCCAAGTTTATCCCATTTCACATATGAACATTAATTATAATGAAAATGGTTAAAAGAAAAGCTTTTTTTTGAAATCCAAAGCATCAATATTGTGTACCCTAATAAGAAGAACATGATTATAGTGCCCATAACAAAAAGAATGGAGATTATTATGAGTATCCAAGTTTATCTCATTTCACAGATGAACATTAATTATAAGGAAAATGGTGAAAGAGAAAGCTTTTCTTGCTAATCCAAGCCATCAATATGTGCACCCCAATGTAGAGAACATGATTGTAGTGCCAATAACAAAAAAAATAGATATTATAACGAGTTTCCAAGTTTGTCGTATTTCATGGATGAACATTAGTTATAAGGAAAATGGTGGAAAGAAAAGCTTTTCTTGCTAATCCAAACCACCAATATTATGTATCCTAATGTAGAGAATAGGATTGTAGCACCTAATAAGAAAGAAAATAGAGCTTATAATGAGGATCCATGTTGGTCTTATTTCACGGATAAACATTAATTATAAGCAAAATGGTGGAAAGAAAAGCTTTTCTTACTAATCCAAGCCATCAATCACATGCATCCCAATGTAGAGAGCATGATTGTAGTGACAACAATAGAAAGAATGGGGATTATAATGAGTATCCAAGTTTATATTATTTCATAGATGAACATTAATAATAAGGAAAATGGCAAAAAGAAAAGCTTTTCTTAGTAATCTAAAGCATCAATATCATGCATCCCAATGTGGAGAACATTATCGTAGTGCCCATACCAAAATGAATGGAGATTATTACGAGTATCTAAGTTTGTCTCCTTTCAGAGATGAACATTAATTATAAGGAAAATGGTGGAAGGAAAGGCTTATCTTGCTTATCCAAAGCATCAATATCGTGTGCCCCAACGAGAAGAAAATGATTGCAGTGCCTATAACAAAAAGAATAGAGATTATTATGAGTATCCAGGTTTGTCCCGTTTCACAGATGAACATTAATTGCAAGGAAAATGGTGGAAAGAAAAGCTTTTTTTTTTCAAATCTAAAGCATCAATATTGTGTATCCCAATGAGAAGAGCATGATTACAGTGCCCATAACAAAAAGAATGGATATTATTACGAGTATCCAAGTTTGCCTCATTTCACGTATGAACATTAATTATAAGGAAAATGGTGGAAAGAAATGTTTTTTTTTTCAAATCCAAAGCATTAATATCGTGTATCCCAATGAGAAGAACATGATTGCTGTGTCTATAACAAAAAGAATGGAGATTATTATGAGTATCCAAGTTTACCTCATTTCATGCATGAACATTAATTATAAGGAAAATGGTGGAAGGAAAAGCTTTTCTTGCTAATCGAAGCCATCAATATTGTGCACCCCAATGGAGAGAACATGATTGTAGTGCCAATAACAAGAAAAATAGATATTATAACGAGTTTCCAAGTTTGTCTTATTTCACGGATGAACATTAGTTTTAAAAAAAATGGTGGAAAGAAAAGCTTCTCTTGCTAATCCAAACCATCAATATTGTGTATCCCAATGTAGAGAAGAGGATTGTAATGCCCAATAAGAAAGAAAATGGAGATTATAATGAGTATCGAAGTTTGTATTATTTCACAGATGATCATTAATTATAAGGAAAATGATGGAAAGAAAAGCTTTTCTTGCTAATCCGAAGTGTCAATATCATGTATCCCAATGTGGAGAACATTATTGTAGTGCCCATAACAAAATGAAGGGAGATTATTACGAGTACCCAAGTTTGTCTCCTTTCACAGATGCACATTAATTATAAGGAAAACGATGGAAAGAAAAGCTTATCTTGCTAATCTAAAGCATCAATAACATGAGTCCCAATGAAAAGAAAATGATTGCGGTGCCCATAACAAAAAGAAAGGAGATTATTATGAGTATCAAAGGTTATCTTATTTCACGGATGAACATTAATTATAAGGAAAATGGTGGAAAGAAAAGCTTTTTTCAAATCTAAAGCATCAATATTGTGTATCCCAATGAGAAGAACATGATTGTAGTACCCATAACAAAAAGAATGGAGATTATTATGGGTTTCTAAGTTTATCCTATTTCATGGATGACCATTAATTATAAGAAAAATGATGGAAAGAAAAGCTTTTCTTGCTAATCCAAAGCATCAACATCGTGTATCTTAATGTAGAGAACGTGATTGTAATGCCAACAATAAAAATAATGGATATTATTGCCAGTATCCAAGTTTGTCTCATTCCACAGATAACATTAATCATAAGGAAAATGGTGGAAAGAAAAGCTTTTCTTGCAAATCCAAAGCATCAATATCATGTATCCCATCCTAATGTGAAGAACATGATTGTAGTGTCCATAACAAAAAGAATAAGGATTATTACGAGTATCCAAGTCTATCTCATTTCACCGATAAATATTAATTATAAGGAAAATGGCAGAATGAAAAACTTTTCTTGCTAATCCAAACCATTAGTAATATGCATCCTAAGGTAGAGAACATGATTGTAGTGATAATAACAGAACGAATGAAGATTATAACGAGTATCAAAGTTTGTATTATTTCAAGGATGAACATCAATTATAAGGAAATTGGTAGAAAGAAAAGCTTTTCTTGCTAATCCAAAGCATCAATATCGTGCATCCCAATATGGAGAACATAATTGTAGTGCCCATAACAAAATCAGTGGAGATTATTATAAGTATCCAAGTTTGTCTCCTTTCACATATGAACATTAATTATAAGGAAAATGGTGGAAAAAAAGCTTATCTTGCCAATCCAAAGCATCAATATCGTGTGTCCCAATGAGAAAATTATGATTGCAGTGCCTAAAACAAATAGAATGGAGATTATTACAAGTATCCAGGTTTGTCTCATTTCACAGATAAAGATTAATTATAAGGAAAATGGTAATGTATTTTTTTCAAATCCAAAGCATCAATATTGTGTATCCCAATGAGTAGAACATGATTGTAGTGCCCATAACAAAAAAAAATGGAGATTATTATGAGCATCCACGTTTGTCTCCTTTCATGTATAAACATTAGTTATAAGGAAAATGATGGAAAGAAAAGCTTTTCTTACAAATCCAAAGCATCAATATCATGTATCCCAATAAGAAGAACATGACTGTGGCACCCATAACAAAAAGATTGTAGATTATTATGAGTATCCAAGTTTGTCTCATTTCACGGATGAACATTAATTATAAGGAAAACAGTGGAAAGAAGAGCTTTTTGTGCTAATCCAAACCATCAATATCGTGTATCCTAATATAAGGGACAAGATTGTAGTGCCCAATAACAAAAAAAATTAAGATTATTACGAGTATCCAAGTTAGTCTCATTTCCTGGATAAACTTTAATTATAAAGAAAATGGCAAAAATAAAAGCTCTCCTTGCAATTCCGAAGCATCAAAATTGTGCATCCCAATGAGAAAAACATATTCTAGTGCCTATAATGAAAAGAATGGTGATTATTACAAGTATCTAAGTTTGTCTCATTTCACAGATGAAGAATAATTATAAGGAAAATATGGAAAGAAAAGCTTTTCTTGGTAATCCAAAGCATCAATATTGTGGGTCCCAACGTGGAGAACATGATTGTAGTGCTAATAACAAAAAAAAAGTGGAGATTATTATGAGTATCCAAGTTTATCTCATTCCATAGATGAACATTAATTATAAGGAAAATGGTGAAAAGAAAAGCTTATCTTCCTAATCCAAAGCATTAATATCGTGTGTCCTAATGAGAAGAACCTGATTGCAGTGCCCAAAACAAACAGAATGGAGATTATTACAAGTATGCAAGTTTGTCTCATTTCATAGATAAACATTAATTATAAGGAAAATGGTGGCAAGAAAAGGTTTTTTTTTCAAATCTAAAGCATCAATATCGTGTATCCCAATAAGAAGAGCATGATTACAGTGCCCATAACAAAAAGAATGGAGAGTATTACGAGTATCCAAGTTTGTCTCATTTCACATATGACATTAATTATAAGGAAAATGGTGGAAAGAAATGTTTTTTTTTCAAATCCAAAGCATCAAATTGTGTGTCCCAACGAAATGAAAATGATTGCAGTGCCCATAACAAAAAGAATGGAGATTATTATAAGTATCCAAGTTTGTGTCATTTCATGGATGAACATTAATTATAAGGAAAATGGTGGAAAGAAAAGCTTTTTTTTTCTTTCAAATCCAAAGCATCAATATTGTGTATCCCAATGACAAGAACAATATTGTAGTGCCCAGTAACAAAAAAAAATAGAGATTATTATGAGTATCCAAGTTTATCTCATTTCACAGATGAACATTAATTATAAGGAAAATAGTGGAAAGAAAAGCTTTTCCTGCTAATCCAAACCTTCAATATCGTGTATCCCAATGTGGAGAACATGATTTTAATGCCAATAGCAAAAAAAATTAAGATTATTATGACTAGCTAAGTTTGTCTCATTCCACAGATGAACATTAAAGCTTTTCTTACAAATCTATAGCATCAATATTGTGTATCCTAATGAAAAGAACATGATTGTAGCACCCATAACAAAAAGAATGGAGATTATTATGAGCATCCACATTTGTCTCATTTCATGGATGAACATTAATTACAAGGAAAATGGTGGAAAGAAAAGCTTTTCTTGCAAATCCAAAGCATCAATATTTTGTATCCCAATGAGAAGAACATGATTGTAGCACCCATAACAATAAGAATAGAGATTATTACGAGAATCCAAGTTTGTCTCATTTCATAGATGACCATTAATTATAAGGAAAATGATGGAAAGAAAAGCTTTACCTGCTAATCCAAAGCATCAATATCGTGTATCCCAATGAGAAGAACATGATTGTAGTGCCCAATAACAAAAAAAAATGGAGATATTGCTAGTATCCAAGTTTTTCTCATTTCACAGATAAATAGTAATTATAAGGAAAATGATGGAAAGTAAAGCTTTTATTACAAATCCAAAGGATCAATATCGTGTATCCCAATGAGAAGAACATGATTGTAGTGCCCAATAACAAAAAAAATGGAGATATTGTGAGTATCCAAGTTTATCTTATTTTACAGATTAACATTAATTATAAGGAAAATGGTGGAAAGAAAAGCTTTTCCTGCTAATCCAAAGTGTCAATATCATGTATCCCAATGTGGAGTACATGATTGTAGTGCCCAATAACAAAAAAATGAATATTATTACGAGTTTCCAAGTTTGTTTCATTCCACAGATAAGCATTAATTATAAGGAAAATAATCGAAGGCAAAGCTTTTCTTGCTAATCCAAAGCATCAATATCGTGTATCCCAATGTGGAGAATGTGATTGTAGTATCCATAACAAAAAGATTTGAGATTATTATGAGTATCCAAGTTTATCACATTTCATGGATGAACATTAAATATAAGGAAAATGATGGAAAGAAAAACTTTTCTTGCTAATCCTGATTTGAGCACAACCATGGTACATTGCAAGAGGAATGGAATTGAAGATGAGCTAGCAATGTTGAATGGATCGGTAACAAGATCAAGAGTCAAGAAGTTCAAGGAAGCACTTTAATCCTAATGGGTAGAATTGTAGATGGCATGGAACTCAAGATACCAGAGGACCAATGGCATCATATCTAATCAAATGGGGCTGAATTTGCAAGAAGACTCTAATTCTTATTTAATTAATTATTTTAAGTTAGAAGAATAGCTTTGGGCAGCCCACTACTTGTATTTTGCATGTGGGCTTTTTTTAATTCATTATGGGCTATTTTGGTGAGATGGGCTTTTATTAGCTTATAGCTCATTTAATTTAAACCTTTAGGCTTAATGGGCTGTATTTTAGAGATTTTAGGTTTGGGCTTTAGTTATGTTGATGGGAGGCCTATGTTTAAAGGCCTTTTATATCTCTGGGGTTTTTTTTTGTTATTAAGGGGGTATAAATACCTCATAATGAACATTGGGTGGAAAATTTGCTTATTGGAAAAATTTTGAGTTTCTACTCATCTTAGGAAGGATTGCTTGTCTTTTCCTCTTGCATCAAGAATGTAATTCTTATCAAGGTAATTTCTTATGGTGAATTCTATTCACGGTTTCAAATCAACCTTATCATATGTGTTTCCATTCATATAATTGATTGGGGGTTTATTAGGGTTGGGAATTTCTTCTTGTTCATGTTCTTGTCAAAGTGTGTATTTAAGGGGTTTTGGGTTCTTTAGGCTTAGAGTTCTGCATGAAATCCAAAGCATCAATATTGTGTATCCTAATGTGGAGAACATGATTGTAGTGCCCATAACAAAAAGAATGGAGATTATTACGAGTATCTAAGTTTGTCTCATTTCATGGATTAGGGAAAATAGAGGAAAGAAATGCTTTTCTCGCTCATCCAAACCATCAATAATGTGCATCCCAATGTAGAGAACATGCTGGTTATGCCTAATAACAAAAAAAAAAGGATATTATTAGAAGTATCCAAGTTTGCCTCATTACACGGATGAACATTAATTACAAGGAAAATGGTGGACAGAAAAGCTTTTCTTGGTAATCCAAAGCATCAATACCGTGTATCCCAATATGGAGAACATGATTGTAGTGCCCATAGCAAAATGAATGGAGATTATTACGAGAATACAAGTTTATCTCCTTTCACAGATGAACATTAATTATAAGGAAAATGATAGAAAGAAAAGCTTTTCTTGCTAATTCAAAGCATCAATGTCGTGTATTCCAATGTTGAGAACATGATTATAGTGCCCATAACGAAAAGAATGGAGATTATTATGAGTACCCAAGTTTATCTCACTTCATGGATGAACATTAATTAAAAGGAAAATCATGGAGAGAAAAGCATTTCTTGCAAATCCAAAGCATCAATATCGTGTATCCCAATGATAAGAACATGATTGTATTACCCATAACAAAACAAATAGAGATTATTATGAGTATCCAAGTTACTCCCATTTCATAGATGAACATTAATTACAAGGAAAATGGTGGAAAGAAAAACTTTTTTTGCTAATCCAAACCATCAATATTGTGTATCCCAATGTAGGGGACAAGATTCTAGCACCCAATAACAAAAAAAAATGGAGATTACTCCAAGTATCCAAGTTGGTCACATTCTAGGGATAAAAATTAATTATAAGGAAAATGATGGAAAGCAAAGCTTTTCTTGCTAATCCAAAGCATCAATATCGTGTATCCTAATATGGGGAACAAGTTTGTAACTCCCAATAACAAAAAAATGGTGATTATTGCGAGTATCCAAGTTCATCTTATTCCATGGATGGACATTAATTATAAGGAAAATGTTGGAAAGCAAAGCTTTTCTAGCTAATCCAAAGCATCAATATCATGTATCCCAATGTGGAGTACATGATTGTAGTGCCCAATAACAAAAAAATGTAGATTTTTATAAGTTTCCAAGTTTGTTTCATTCCACAGATGAACATTAATTATAAGGAAAATGATGGAAAGCAAAGCTTTTCTTACTAATCGAAAGCATCAATATTGTGTATCCCCATGTGGAGAACATGATTGCAGTGCCCATAACAAAAAGAATGGAGATTATTCGAGTATCCCAGTTTGTCCCATTTCATGCATAACATTAATTATAAGGAAAATGGTGGAAGGGAAAGCTTTTCTTGCAAATCCAAAGTATCAATATCATGTATCCTGATGTGACGAACATGATGTGGTACGCGTAGCAAAAAGAATGCTGTTATTACGAGTATCCAAGTTTGTCTGATTTCATGGAAAAACATTAATTATAAGGAAAATGGTTGAAGGAAAAGCTTTTCTTGCAAATCCAAAGCATCAACATCGTGCATCCCAATGTGCAGAACATGATTGTAGTGTCCAATAACCAAAAAAAAAGTGATTATCGCAAGTATTCAAGTTTGTCTTATTTCATGGACGAACATTTATTATAAGGAAAATGGTGGAAATAAAAGCTTTTCTTGCAAATCCAAAGCATCAGTATGATGTATCCCAATGAGAAAGACATGATTATAATGCCGATAACAAAAAGAATAGAGATTGCTATGAGTATCCAAGTTAGTCTCATTTCAAAGATGAACATTAATTATAAGGAAAATGGTGGAACGAAAAGCTTTTCTTGCAAATCCAAAGCATCAATATCGTGTATCACAATAAGAAGAACATGATTGTAGCTCCTATAACAAAATGATATGAGATTATTACAAGTATTAAAGTTTATCTAATTTCACGGATCAACACTAATTATAAAGAAAATATTGGAAAGAAAAGCTTTTCTTGCAAATCCAAAGCATCAATATCATGTATTCCAATGAGGAGAACATGATTATAGTGTCCAATAACAAAAAAAAAAAAGGCGATTATCGCGAGCATCCAAATTTGTCTCATTTCATGGATGAACATTTATTATAAGGAAAATGGTGGAAAGAAAAGCTTTTCTTGCAAATCCAAAGCATCAGTATTGTGTGTCCCATTGATAAGAACATGATTACAGTGCCCATAACAAAAAGAATGGTGATTATTACAAGTGTCTAGGTTTGTTTTTTTTCATGGATGAGCACTAATTATAAGGAAAATGGTGGAAAGAGAAGCTTTTTTGCAAATCCAAATCATCAATATCATGATCCCAATGAGGAGAACATGATTGTAGTGTCCAATAACAAAAAAAAAGTGATTATCGCAAGTATCCAAGTTTGTCTCATTTCATGGATGAACATTTATTATAAGGAAAATGGTGGAAAGAAAAGCTTTTCTTGCAAATCCAAAGCATCAGTATCGTGTATCCCAGTGAGAAGAACATGATTATCACCATAACAAAAAGAATTGAGATTATTACGAGTATCCAAGTTAGTCTCATTTCAAAGATGAACATTAATTATAAGGAAAATGGTGGAATGAAAAGCTTTTCTTGCAAATCCAAAGCATCAATATCGTGTATCACAATGAGAAGATCATGATTGTAGTGCCCATAACAAAAAGAAAAGAGATTATTACGAGTATCCAAGTTTGTCTAATTTCACGGATGAACACTAATTATAAAGAAAATGTTAGAAAGAAAAGGTTTTCTTGCAAATCCAAAGCATCAATATCATGTATCCCAATGAGGAGAACATGATTGTAGTGTCCAATAACAAAAAAAAAAGTGATTATCGTGAGTATCCAAATTTGTCTCATTTCATGGATGAACATTTATTATAAGGAAAACAGTGGAAAGAAAAGCTTTTCTTGCAAATCCAAAGCATTAGTATCGTGTATCCCAATGAGAAAAATATGATTACTATGCCCATAACAAAAAGAATAGAGATTATTACGAGTATCCAAGTTTGTCTCATTTCAAAGATGAACATTAATTATAAGAAAAATGGTGAAACGAAATGCTTTTATTGCAAATCCAAAGCATCAATATTGTGAATCACAATGAGAAGAACATGATCGTAGCGCCTATAACAAAAAGAATGGAGACTATTACAAGTACCCAAGTTTGTTTTCTTTCACAAATAAGCATTAGTTATAAGGAAAATGGTGGAAAGAAAAGCTTTTCTTACAAATCCAAAGCATCAATATTGTGTATCATAGTGGGAAGAACGTAATTGTAGTGCCCATAACAAAAAGTAAGGAGATTATTACGAGTATCCAAGTTTGTCTAATTTCATAGATGAACACTAATTATAAAGAAAATGTTGAAAAGAAAAGCTTTTATTACTAATCCAAACCATCAATATCATGTATCCCAATGTAGAGAATATGATTGTAGTGCCAACAACAAAAAAATGGGGATTATAACAAGTATCCAAGTTTGTCCTATTTCATGGACGAACATCAAGTGTAAGGAAAATGGTGGAAAGAAAAACTTTTCTGGCTAACCAAAACCTTCAATATCGTGTATCCTAATGTAGAGAACATGATTGTAGTGCCCAATCACAAGAAAATGGAGATTATTATGAGTATCCAAGATTGTCTCATTTTATGGATGAACATTAATTATAAGGAAAATCAGGGAAAGAACAGCTTTTCTTCCTATTCAAAAGCATCAATGTTGTGTATCACATTGAGAAGGACATCATTGTAGTGCCCATAACAAAAAGAATGGAGATTATTACGAGTATCCAAGTTTGTCCTCTTTCACGAATGAACATTAATTATAGGGAAAATGGTGGAAAGAAGAGCTTTTCTTTCAAATCCAAAGCATCAATATCATGTATCCCAATGAGAAGACCATGATCATAGTGCCCATAACGAGGAATGGAGAATATTACGAGTATCTAAGTTTACCTCATTATAAAGAAAATGTTAGAAATAAAAGCTTTTCTTGCTAATCCAAACCATCAATATCGTGTATCCTAATGTAAGGAACATGATTGTAGTGCCAACAACAAAAAGAATGAAGACTATAACAATATCCAAGTTTGTCTTATTTCACGGTTGAACATTAATTATAGGGAAATGGTGAAAAGAAAAGCTTTTCTGGCTAATCAAAACCCTTAATATCGTGTATCCTAACATAAAGAACATGATTGTAGTACCCAATAAAAAAATGGAGATTATTATGAGTATCCAAGTTTGTCTCATTCCATGGATGAACATTAATTATAAGGAAAATGGTGGAAAGAAAAGCTGTTCTCCCTATTCCAAGGCTCCAATATCGTGTATCCTAAAGAGAAGAACATGATTGTAGTGTCCAATAACCAAAAATAATAATAAAGATTATTATGAGTATCCAAGTTTCTCCTATTTCATAGATGAACATTAATTATAAGGAAAATGGAGGAAAGAAATGCTTTTCTCGCAAATCCAAACCATTAATTTAGTGCATCCTAATGTAGAGAACGTGATTATAGTGACAACAACAGAATGAATAGAGATTATAATAAGTGTCCATATTTGTCTTATTTCTTGGATAAACATTAATTATAAGGAAAATGGTAGAAAGAAAAGCTTTTTTGGCTAATCAAAACCTTCAATATCATGTATCCTAATGTAGAGAACCTAATTATGGTGCAAAATAACAAAAAATGGAGATTATTACGGGTATCCAAGTTTGTCTCATTCCACGAATGAACATTAATTATAAGGAAAATGGTGGAAGGAAAAGCTTTTCTTCCTATTCCAAAGCTTCAATATCGTGTATCCCAATGAGAAGAACATAATTGTAGTGCCCAACAACAAAAAAAATGAAAATTATTATGAGTATCCAAGTTTGCCTCATTTCACGGATGAACATTAATTATAAGGAAAATGGAGGAAAGAAATGCTTTTCTCGCTAATCCAAACCATCAATATCGTGCATC